>VYZT01029196.1:54853-67060 GCA_013400735.1 Pomatostomus ruficeps | reverse complement strand
CCGGGCCCCGAGCGGCCGCGCCGGCAGCGGCTGCAGCCGCCCGGGAAGGGACCCGGCCGTGCGGGCGGCCCGGGGGTGCCGCCGGTGCTCGGGGCGGCAGCCGGGGCGGGGACTGGACGTGTCTCCGCCAGAGAACTCCTTTCCAGGAGTTCCGAGGACCTGCTGCGCTCAGCCTGGGTGGTGGGGTTATTTAGTGAGAGGAGGGGTTGTGTCTAAAATTAAATTAGGAATTACAAAATTACGTTTATAGTGACATTAGAAAGAGCTGATCTCATTACTCTTTAGGGATACTGGTTCCTATTTGCGAATATGCGCTAAGCTGATCTTCATCCTGGTGCTGGTATCGTCATATCAAACACAGCAGTATTATATCGAATACTGTACATATTTAGCTTCCTTACTTTCATCTGAACAGCCTAAAAATGAAAAAACTTCAATAGATGAAAACTGTTTAGTAAAGTAAGGGTTGGCCTGTGTGGCCTCTTCTACCACAGTGCTATGCACATTCTTGTTGTTTTATGCCTCCGTTACTGAACGCTGTATTATTCACGTCATTTTATACGGATATCTGGATCCAAAGTACGGTAGGAAAGAGAAGACTCTGATTCATAGAGCTGTAAAACTGAGGCGGTGTCACTTTCGATCACACATCATGGAGTAACTTTTTTCCGTCTTTGCATATGTGTCAGGTGTCACACGGGATGGAGTGCTGTCAGCCCTTTTTCTTTCATGTCGGGACCGCAATAGCGATGAAAGGAAAAAAAAAAGCTTCCAGTGCTGGAACGTACAACCTTGAAGCTGCAGGCAGCCACAGCAAGCTGGCTGTGGTCTGCACAGCATACTAATACCTACCCTCTGGAAAAGCAGGAAAGGTGGTTGCTGCAGCTGCTGCTAGAAACGTTGTCACCTTCTGAAACCCATTTGTACACTCTGTTTAGACTAATCGTACAGATTTAAGGGTATTTGAAATTTTTAAGGGTATTTGGAAGCTAGTTCCGGAAACTTTTACCTGTCTTTCTTAGATACTGTACCCAGGAAATACTTGGCATGGAAAAATGTAACCAAAAGTATTATTGATAGAGCTCGTATACTGCCTATGTGATATTTATCTTCAAGATTTTACAGAAAGATACACAGTCACACTCAGGAATCTTAAATCCTTTTCCTTTGATTTTCCTGTGGCTGACAGTTGAGAACTTACATGAACACAGAATGTAAATGGGTCTTAAAGGCAAAGTTTGTATGCTGGTTTCAAGAAATGTTTAAAAAAATATATACATTTGTCATGTGACCAGCTTCTGCAAAGATACTACTTATTTAGCAATTTTAAAGCTGTGTTTTGGCTTGATGACATAACACTTCTATCTATAATTATTTCCATGTAATAAATTTGATACAGGGGGTTAAATTGCTTGTGAATAATTGATAAATAATATCTTATTACAATACATCTGATAAACCAATGTAAATGTTTTTTTGTCTCAGGCACACGTTAGTCTTCTAGGAACACGGACATAAAAAAACCCTAAATACTCCTCTGGGTTGTTTCAGAGCAGTGCATTAACATGTTTGATAACACTGGAAACCACACAAGTCATCATCGGTAACTCCAAGACAAGAAGTATGCTGCTGTTGTAGCCAAAGTACAACTGAGATGGTTTTAAATTTTCTTGTCCCAAAGTTTGTAATATTAGTTGTGAGAAAATGCATTTGTAAACAGCACAGAGCTGCACCAGGGAGGAGAGAGACCACAAACCGTGTGTACAATCGTTCCTCAGCACAGCACTACACAGCTACTGAAAGTTTCTTTTCCCAGCCTCTTGTGTTTCTGATTGTCAGCTTTGCTTTTTTTCTTTTCTTTCAGTCATGATCTAAGGAACTGTATTGTATCTGAACTGGAGTGACCAAACTTGGAGACTTCAGAGAATCACATCATTGCAACCCTGACACCTGCTTTTAATTGCAGATAATGTGGCTGCATTTTAAAATAGAAAATTAGGACGAGCAGTTACATCACTTGCATTTACTATATCTTTTTGCCAGATGAGGCAATTAGGTTTTTTTATTTTATACTATCCAAGAATGTCTTAGAAAGTTAGCAAAGCATATGGATATGCATAGAGCAGCTCCAGATTTCATTCAAGGAAATTATAGCAGTTACACAGTCAGCATTTAGTCACACATTTGCATGCAGTCTGAACAGAGATAGAAAGAAGGAAAGCAGTGAAAGGAAACAGATAAGGCTAGGAACAAAGAGGACAGCAGCAGAGGTCCAAGTCTGATTAATGGAAAATCTGGTGTTTCCTTTTCCTTACACTAGTCAATAACTAGTGTTGCAAATTTATTTAGTGGATACTGTGAATATGCTACTGGTGGTTTGGGTTCATCTTTAGCAATGTAGCCCAGGTTTTGATTATATAGTATAGGTACAGGATAAGAGTGCACAGAGTTAATACTTTAAGTCCAAGGAGAGAAGCCCTTAAATTCTTTATTTCAGTTCCATTTTGGTTCAGCCCTCACTAAAGTTCTTTCAGTTCAGTTTTGGTGCAAGTTCAGCAAAAACTTCAGAGAGATTGTTTGGTTCTATTCCAGTTTTAAGGACAAATACATACATATATATATTTGAGCCAGTTTGGTGTCAACTCAATGCACCACTAACTGCTCAAATTCCAACGCTACCCATGTAGATTAAAAAATTATCTCCTAGACTTTTCAGATAAAGGGACCATGGTCAATCCTGCACATCAGTATCCTTGGACTTTTCGTCTTAAAAACTTATTCTGTCTGGTTCTGCAGATTGAGGGGCCATCAGGCCACACTTTTAAGGACTGCAGAATTCAGAGTTATGATTTCAAATCTGTGGGAACCAGGCTAAGCAGTATCTCCTCTGACAATGGTATTTACTTTACATGTGGATTATTCCAGATCGTAATCCCAGATTTTTGCATTTATTATAGTTTTTAAAAGCTCACTTCACTTAAAAGCCACAAATCTTTTTAGAAACTGTATGAGTATAATGAGATTTTTTTAAAAATGCTTTTGAGAGCATCCTTTATGCTAATTAGAGTCAAGCTGTATCCAAGCATGTATGTATTTTGTTTTCTGCAGACTAGTTTGTTTTCTGCTGTTAAAAAGAGGCCAGATTGGTTCTTAAAACTGGCACAAGCAGATTTACTCTCTTATGATTATGCTGTTTTCAATTGTCTGCAGGACACCGTTACAGTTTTAGGGACAAAAGAAAAAATATGACCCTCTAGATTTGTTTATTAAAAACACATCTAATTGGTTAAATCTCTCACAAAACCTCAGAAATTAAGAAGGGAAAAGAGAAACATATATTGTATGCTTGTCTGTCAGTTTTAGAAAGAAGAGCACAGAAAACATTTCTCTAAGTGATGCATCCATAAAACAGTGTTTAAATGTGAGTCAGGGTGAGCCCAACTAGGTGGCCTGAAGACCAGATGAGGGTTTTGCAAACCATTGCTGTCCACTGCTGTCCCAGGCCAAAACCCCTTCCCTTCCTCCTTCTTTTCCTCCTCACCCTGGTCCCCAGTGCACTCCCTGTTGCAGCCATGGGCCTCCGTAATGCCAACATCCAATTCTCCTGTGGCAGTCACTGAAAACCAGGCTGATGCCAAGGAAGGGAAGGGCTTGGTACAGGAGGTTTGCCCAAACTGTAGACCAAAACTTAGGCATGCTGTGCTGGGTGCCAGCAGGATTTGAGGGCTCTAAGGGGTCAGTTGGGAAGGGGTGTTGCTCTTCAGGTGGCATTCACTACTAGAAAAAGACTCCTTATCACTCCTAAAAAAAGGTGGTGGGCTGGACTGAAGCACATCACTGAATGGGATCAGCCCTTGGTCTGCTGCATAATTATTCTGATACTTTGTAACTTTGATTCATTTAAATAATAAAGACTTTAAATTAAATGTAGATCAAAGAGAGGAATTAATATTAAATACAGGTGACACGTCATGAGCCTCCTTAAAAGCAGTATTTTATTAAACGGCATGTCCCGCATGTAGGTAAAATACAGCACAGAAAGTTTTAAAGCATCTTAAAACACGGGATTTAAAGTGACCCTGTAGTGTCTATACATTTATATTTGTTTCAATAGTAAAAATAAGTGTTTATTATATTAGCAGTACTGCAATGAATTCTTAGTGCTGTTTACTATCATACAAATAATCCCTAGCAAAAATTTGAATGAGGAATAGTTATAAAAAGGAAGCAGGCATCAAATGCAAAACTTTTGTATACACTTCATTTAAAAAATCCAGTGAATTGTAATAAAAAACTTGCAATTAATACTTGCAAAACATGATTCAGTATTTCTCAGAATTTTTAGTCCTTTAAATATATGAATTAATGTAGTTCTCTGTTTTTAAGTTTAATTTAGAGATTCTTTGAAGAGACAGATGAAATACTGCAAGCCTCTTATTATTTATTATTTATTCCAGACTTATGAAATTATTTTTAAATGTAAAGCACCATTAATGTGAGAACAAAGAAAATTCACTAATTAACCTGAAAATCAAACATTGGCAAATAACTAAAATTAATTTAAGATTCAAGTCCAAAACCTTTTCACAAAACCAACTTATTTTACTTGCAAATTACAGCATATGAAACAGTTTTCTAACATTGTAGATAAAAGACTGGAAGGTTGGTTTTATTTAGGGGAAGAATAGCTATTGCTTTTTGTAATCTTCTGTTGCTCTCCCAGGATCTGAACAGAACAAACTCATATACAATACCTATATTTTGAAAGGGTCTTACTTTAAGGTTAAACTTCAGGAGTTGGTAATGATTCATGGAAAGTTTTTACAGGTAGCCTAGCAAGACATTTTCCACTGCTTATACTTTTCCCATATATCCTGTTTTCAAACAAAAAATACCCTTTGATTAAAAATTCAGTAGATCTATTTTGTTCCCTTTATAAATGAAACCTTCCTGCTTGCAGGCTGGTGAAGCACCCTGCAGTAGGCACTGCATCCTCTGTCAGGACTCAGTCTTTTTTAATAGTGCTCTTCCTACAGAAAATTAACCATCTCCAAGTCCCTTGAACGGTAAGAATTGATCCACAACTTATTCTGCCCTCCACAGCACCCTGGGTAAGAAAAAGCAAATGTATGTGATATAGGTGTCCAGAGCAATCTCTCAAATTTGGAGATTCCCCCTGAGGCAGAGTGTGGGTATAGCAATTCAGCTGAACAGATTCTATTTCAGGGCTCCAACCTAAAGACATAAATTGTAACAAAGCATTTTGAAAAGGGATTTTTGCGGCTTTCAGCTACCAGGTTTACAACTACTTTTCATAAAACTCCTGTTATCAAGCCTGATCCAAATAACTTCAAAAGAATAATTTGCACTGGGCTTACAATCTTTCCCAATGTCTAACATACCTCTGCATTTGTTAACCAACAGTGCACCAAATTGCAAACCTCAGCTATGAAACATCAATTATAGAACAATTTGACTGGAATCAAAAGGATTTACTTACATTAACCCTGCCCTCCAGTGAAAGAAAAATCAAGACAGAACCGTTGAATTTGTTTGTTTGCGGGTTTTAAGTGTATTATGTTCTTTGCAGCACTCATCACTAAACTTTTCCTGGATATTATCTGCTTGAAATTTTTCCTACTAAATGCCAGCTCATTCTTTTTGCTAATATAAATAGCTTTTGCTCTAGCGTTATAGTCATCCTTAATACCATAGAAAGGAGTGGTATTATTTGGTATTTCAGTTCCTGTAGAAATAATAGCTCCAATTCCAGAACAAAACAAAATGAAACACAGGTGTAATCCCTTTCTAAAAATAGAATCTAAGTAGAATAAAATACACAATTTATCAGGCAGATTAAACATCATAATTACAGTGATGTATTTTAGCATTTCTATAGACTTTCTCAGAGGCACTGGCTACTTTAAAGCCCTGTAGATAACCTGATTAATAAACAGTTAATCGCTCTCCTGCTTGGTAACCCTGGCACCAGGACAGACTGAGTTTGCTGTAAGCTAATTTTTTTTTCTCAAAATTGAGTAGCCAGACTTTGTCTATATGTGGATTCAAACTGCTGATACTAGTCATTCCCCTAGACCTTTAATCTCTACTAATACACCTTTCAGCATTGTACTCATCCTGGTGGTTAGTTATTTGATAACACCTTTTGGGAAGTGCCACCTCTCACAGGAGCTGCTGGCTTTTCCATGTCCTTTCCCTTTAGTCTCTTCTCCGACACGAAAGCCAGACAAGTAATTCCCTCCTTAGAAAGCTGAATAGTTTCTCGCCTTGTTCCTGGCAGCTGTGTTTCACCTAGCTTGTAGTGTGCCCTCTGTCTAAGACAGGGGATAAGGGCTGGTGATGATCAGCACCTGATGTTCTTCCTGGCCCCGGGCAGCACCAGCTCTGCCTCCCAGTTCCTTTGACTGATATTCAGCCTATTGTAGAAACTACCCAGTTTTAGCAATACTGTGGCAAATTGCCGTGTTGTTGTAAAGCGAGCTCAGGCCGTGGTGACTGAAGTTATGTGTCAGTGAAATGTTGTCTCCAGGAATTTTCAGTATGCTAATGGCTTAGCAAAATACTGGGACCTGCTGAATCTAATGTTAATAGAGAAGTGGTTTTCAGGAGCTAGGCTGAGATACTAAAGCAGCTTGTCATCCCCACTTCCTTTGTGTATAGAGAGCTAACCAGCTCAGACCTTTCAACTAATTTCTGTTTGTTCTATTTGGAAATTTTTTGGTTTAGATTGTAAAAGTTTCATCTATATTTTTTAAATAAAATTTCTCCTTTCAACAAAGTTTTTTATTATTATTATTGAGAATTAGCAATACAATTTTTAGACTCCCTCAAGCCATTGTTTCCACTAGCAGTAAATATGATACTTAGATTTATTTTAATGACGACAAGGTTAGCAGAAATTTTATTTTACTTTATTTTAAATTACTCTTAGACATGATACACATGTCTAAAGTATCTCTTCCCATTTCCATTATATGTTTTGACTTAAGGAGAGCAAAGTTCTGATACCACTTGACTTACTTTCCGCTACAGCCTAAGCTCATAGCCAAAGGAAAAATCAATAGGATTGTTATCAGGAATACAAGAAAAAGCTCTTGAATAGAGCATGTAAGTAAATAAAGTTTTTAAAACAATCTTTAACAAGGTAATTTACCTGCAGGAACATTTTGCAAAAACATGAGCGTTGGCTAAGGTACAGAAATTCATGCAACTACAGAACCCTGTCCTCCCTGTCATATGTAGATTCTGTTTTTTCAAGGTGATGAGGCTTAGTAAGAGTCGCAGATTATAAAGCTCCATCATTTATAGTGAAGGAGTAAATTCCTCATTGTTTTGAGATATAAAAAAACCCTCTGCCCCCCATATTCTAGTGAACAATTTTTCCTTCTTGCTAATAATTTTATATTGTTTATCTAGAATGTGGTTACATAAAATATAATTAGGACAATACTGGCAAGATCAGATTAAAATAAAATTACTTCTAACTCACTGGGCGCAGCTGCTTGGTCACATTCCCACTCTACCCATCCATCTTGTACTCAAACAATTTTCTGTCTCTGGTGATAATAGTACCAGCAGGAAGATACTCATACAACCAAAATGCTGCCCTGGTTTACATTTCTGCTAGGTTTAGTGCTAAACTAAATACTGTCACCAGTTCAATTTTCATCATTCATCTTGCAATTATGTTTGTTTTGGTTGGGTTTTTTTAAGCATCGCCTTTTAGGATTGTAGGATTCTCAGATTTCCTTTAATTAAAGTGAAGAGGTTTTCAGCAACTAACATTCCAGGTATAAACCGGAAAATCTGAAACCTCACGACTCAAAAAAGAAAAACCAGACTAATACATGGGGTGAAAAAAAGGCTTAAGATTAAAGTCCTTATCATGACTTTTGCTTGACTCATGGGCATTGAGCCTGTGAAACTGGCTTTGCTGAACACTGTGTACTAGCAATTCAAGATGATATATATCAGTTAGAAGTAATTTTTATAATCTGAAGGGCCAACAATTTAAAAGGTTTACAACATCCATAAAGTAAAAAGAAAAAAGGCACTGGAGTTTTTTTTAAATATTTGAACAACTTATGTCTGAAAATTCACAAAATATACGTGCAAGATCTTCGTACCACTGAAATCTAATCATCTTCTATCGTCAGATTTTTTGTACCAGAACAAGTCATTCCTCTGTGCTGCATTAGAAAAAAGCTGAGCTTTCAGCAAGCTATACTGTGGTTTAGTTTTACTAGTGCAATGCATCAACCCTAGGACTGGCATCCTAATGAGGACAAGAACTATGCTTTCATACAAAGAGGACTAGTTCCCCCTCCAGTCTGTTTGAAATATTGTTCACAGCTTCGAGCACACCATAGTTACAGACCCTACTTTTCCTCACAGGAACTAATACAAATGATATGAAGTCTAGGTCAATATGCTCAGTGTTTGGTGACTTGATTCCACATCACAGTAACTACTCTTGATTAGTTACAAGAATCACCACCTTTCACTTTACCAGCACTCCCTGTCCTCAGCCTGCCATTTGCCCTTGTGCTTTGAAGAACTGTTATTAAAACACCAACGAGCTTCCCTGCATCTGCCCCATGTTGTTCCTCAGAGCTTGGCTCTGCTGTGGGGTACACTTGGCCTATGACTGCTTACTTAGTCTGCCAGCAGCAAGCCATAAATCATTTCTTATATTTGCAAGATAGTAGTCTCATTGCACCCCAAAGCTCTTATCTTCTCAGTCTGCTTGCTCCAACACTGGTACTCAAGATTTTAAATCTCCAGGATTTATTTTAAAGGTCCTTAGTACAATGTGTTTACCATTGAGACCCCAAGCATATCACCCTGGCTGAAAAGGCACAACAGAAGAATGTTAATACAGCAGCAGATTAGACTGTTTGTGACTGACAGAAGTTATTCCATATAAGAGTTTCCTCACCACAAGGTCGAGCTAGACAACTGTAAGAAAAGATGCATCAGAGTGAAAAGTGTTCCTAGGAACACAGTTTTTTGACAGGCTCTGCTCACAGGAAAAGCTCCTTAGCTGGAGGGTGGCAGATCCTAGCAAGACTGATGACAAGAACCGTGTGATTATGACACATACCTAGAATACAAGAGCTCTTCGGGCATGGGAACCAAAGTGTGGTCACCATGTAATGTGAAAATTTTCCAAATACATGTTGGCAAGACATGGGGAAAATATTACAGAAAAAAATATTTTGTTTTGTTTTTCAAAAGAAAACTCCCTCCATTTCTATTCTAAAGCTTGGATTGGAAATGGGGGCAGAAAATGTAATCCATGGAGGAGGAGAAACCCACCTTTTCCACAGAAAGAACAAGAACATACCAAGTATATGTCATACCAAGGAACCATGCACTCCACTTCAGGTTCTTGGTGCCTTCTTTTTCTCAATGGCTCTGCTACTCATTTCTGCCAGCATGTTACAGACAAAACTGAGTGTATAACACTGGGAGTTTAGATGCAACAAATGAACTGGTGAGTGCCCTAGAATTTATGAAAAGGGACAGAACATCTTGACAGTACAACACAGCAGTTAAGTCACAAGGAAAACAAGATTATTTTATGTTGTTTCTATTTCAGCCTGGGCAAAGCTAGATTACAGCAAGTCTTGACAACCCTCCTTGTTCAAGCACAGGTCTTTGCTTTAATTAACAAATGAGCTAGGGAAAGAATTAAAACTATTAATTTGTTGACTTAGGATGAGTGTATATCCTTGTTTCTGTCTATATTGCTCTCCTATTATTCTCATCCTATGTATTTCTTCTATTAAATACTTCACATTTAGACTGAAGAATGGGTACTGAGGGTCTTAGTCGTCACTTCATGTTTGGAAGACTACTGTAAAAGAAAAAGCAATGTCTTATGCTAATACCTAACTACAGGAATTCAGCAGGCAGCCTCTAAGCCACTAATCTGAATGTAATCCAGCTATACCTTTGAGCAGCACCACAAAGGCAAAGCAGGGGTATTCATCCTCCCTGATACATGTGCATTTATCTGAGTGTTAGCTGGGAAATTATGTAAGTTTCTATATAAGAGCACTGTTTCCTGAATAGTAGCAAATCCATACATACAAAGATTGGGAGTTTGTTGTGCAATTTGATTTACTTTATTGAGTAATCATCTGATAGCTACAATGGTGAATTGGAAGTTAAAAAAAAAAAAAAAAGAAGAAGAAAAAAGGGAAAACCAACACCTTCAAAAAAAAAATCCACTTCATATTTCCCCATATTTCGGGAAACAGGCTGAAGAAAACATTCTACACTGTAGAAGACAGCTGTAAATGCTGATATCCACGTTTTGACATTGGAACTGCAAGTCTGAAGCATACAGTTCCAAAGCCTCAACTAAAAGAGGCTTAATAGTAATAGCATGGATACATCACCACTGTGAAAGTATTAACAGGTTAAGAACTCTGGGATACCAATCTGGTATAATCAGCAATATAGTGGGTTCCTGTGAAAGATGTGGCATTTCTTCTTAAGGTCAGCTTTCAGAGAACTTTGAAAAACAATGTTTTAGACTGATTACTTACAGTACTCCTTTGCTTGCAGAAAAGCAGGAGAATAGTTCAATAAAAACTGAATACATGATCACTTTTCTGACTGGATTTGATTAGTTGCATAACTTTAGCAAGATTATCACAGTGTGATCTAGTTAAGCTTTTAGGATTATATGAACACCAGCACCAAATTAATCTTGGAATCAGACAACTGAGATACTTGTGAACTCTCATATGTGTCTGACCACTTATGTAGTCTCTCCCGGTCCCACTGCTTCAGTAAGCATTTGATAGTTAGTGCAGCATTTTATTGACAAAGCAACACAATCTGGACAGATTCCTGGCTTCTCTCTCCTTGCAAGAATAGCATGCCACCTTGTCGAACCCCCAAGGATGCAAACTGGGATTATTTTACATAAAGTCTCCCTTTGTAGCATCTGAAATAAAAACCTTCCCCCCAGAACTGCCACTGTTTTGATAGTGAATTCCATGCTGAGTTGTACAACTGATTACTCAGTTCTTTGGCTGATTTTAAAAACTGCATTCAAAAGTTACTCTGTGTTAGAGGCATTTAGAAAATATATTTATACCTGGTATTGATACTCTTTCAAGTACTCTTTTAGTCTCGTTGGTAATGGCAGCTCCCAGATCTGATCTGTGCTCTTGTTTATAGCTATTCTGCAGCGGTGTTGCAGAGATGGAGCAGACGTATAGAGGGGTTTGTTCAAGTAAAGATGAACTGTTCCGTTTGAAGGTGTTTCAGTTCTGTCCTTGCACATAAGAACATAGTACTCAATCAAATGCACAACGCTGTTGAACTGCTTAAGTCTAGATCTGACACACGTGATAGAGTCCAGTCTAAACTTGCCATCTTGATATTCTATACGTAGATTGGTCGGTCCCGCTGATGTTTTTACCGATATAGTCAGTAGATACTCTGAATGTGAACTATCCCTAACCAAAAAGGTTCCTTCAGGGGCATTCTGTAGTCTTTCTTTGGCTTCAGCAACAGTCATGTTGCCCCAGTACCATCCTGTTAAAAGATGAAAGAAGGGACTTGTTTATTCCTGTTTGTTTAAAACGCTGCTCTCTGGCTGATATACTTCTAGTCACCTATTTCATTTGTTGTTTGAAAGCTAAAGTCCTGCAGGCGCAGTAAATTTTTATTTGCTATTTAAAATAATTTGTTTTACAATGCGTCTCGTTTGGACAGAGCCTTCCAGGTCACTTTTAATTTTCATATCTATGCATACACACGCACAAAGTTTCCCGCAGCGTCCTGCGGGGCCGACAACGGAGCCGCCGACCCGGCGGGCCGCCCCTGAAATAGCAGGGACGCGTCCCACGGCTCCCCGCTGCTCTCCCGCCGGGGCTAGCGCTGAGTCCGCAAGGCACAGGCTGGCAGCCCGCAGAACGCCCGCTTTGGGTAACTCTGAGTAGGCTGCTGTTAAAATGAGCTTTGTCTAGCGATCAAAACCAGAGGGGTGAGAAAACAACTTCGGCAAGGTGGCTGCGGTCCTGGCGCGGCTGCGATGAAGACAAAAAACCGTTCCCTCCGCCCGCAGCCAAGCCCCGCGTCCTGCGGCGCTGGGCGAGCTGCCGCCACGCCGGCGAGCGGAGCGCAGGTACGCGGGGCCGAGGGGATGTGGCGCCGCGGCCGCCC
>VYZT01029196.1:19150-52129 GCA_013400735.1 Pomatostomus ruficeps | reverse complement strand
AAAAAGGAAAGAAAAGAGGGGAAACAAAGCAAAAGTGGCCGTAATAGTCTCACCTCAGCCCTTGGCTGCAGGTCGGGGCTCCCTGCAAATTGCACGGCGATATCTGGGAGGGAGAATTGACGGTAGAAGGGTTAAGGGGTGTCTTTTAAAAGATTTCAGGAAAGAAAACCAAACGTATAAAATAATACAAGATAATATCTTTAAAAATCGGGACGGGAGGGGGGAGGGAACCTTTGTTGTCAGAGAGGTAGATGAATATGTATTAGGCTGGACTGTCTGGCTGAGGGAGCAGTGCAGCTCCCCTGCACAGAGAAAGCTCCCACACTGAGATGCTGCCTTGGGTCGTACTCGCAGTAACGTCTGAAAAGTAAAGTTTCTTTAAAAAAAAACCCAAAAATAAGGACTGTTCGTGAAGGATTTTGTAACAATTATTGCTTATAATTCTTAAGCTTCAGGGGATAGGAGAATTAATAGTTATCTTAAAAATTAAGTTCTGTATTCAGTAATTAAGTAGATTCATCTGAAAAAAAAATCTACTTTGTTAAGTGAAATATTGGTCAGTATGATTTCATCTGTTTGTAATGCCTGGGTGCTTTTGAATTTAATTAATCCAGCTTATGAAAAAAAAGGTGGTTTTAATCACTGGCAGCAGCACAGATTTAAAATGAGGTCTGAGGAACAAACACGGGCTTTCTTAAACATTCTAAGAAATGGTTTTAAACAATTTAGGTCCTGAAGGTCATTCTTGTTCCTATTTTTGTTTGTGAAGTTCAGATAGCCTCAGAGCCAGCCTCCAGTGACGGTTGTGGAATCCCCACCAAGTTTTTTCGTTGGATAGATGTGAAGAGGGGAAAGAATAGGTTTGTGCCCCTTGAAATTTAGTTGACAGTTCAGCTACCTATGATGTGAGATCTTGCAAAAAACCTCTATTACTTTTTCAGAATGACACTGACTTCAGTATGTTCAGAAGAACAATAAAAAATTAATACAGATCTATTTTTATTACTAAAATAATTCTGTATGTGAAGGCACAGACCTTTTGCTCGAAAAATATGTTCTTTTCATGTCATAGTGTTCAAACTAGGGCTGTTTCTTTAATGTTCACTAATGCATCTTGAAGAAAAGGAATACATCTTGTCTAGAAGCAAAGCTGCTTTTTACAGCTTTGCTGTAGTTCTCTTTTCCTATGTTATTTTATTAATGGGATTTTTATGTGGATAGTATCTCAAGGCTTCCTTTGCTTCTGCTGTTTATTCATCACTTGAAGTCATAATAATTTGTTTCTAAAACCACAGCTGGCTGCTATAAAGGCAGAGAGAGGAAGACCATGATTTATGTGGTGAATGAGAAACAAGAACAGAAGAATGTAATAAATATTTGTTACTTAAAACTTCAGATATTGTTATGAAAAAGGTAGCATAAAAATTAAATAGGCAGTATATCAGCAGGATCTTTCTTAAACAGAGTTCTGTTAATTTTTTTCATGAGAACTTAATGTCTCTTAAAAATAGCACTAAATATCTGATAAACTTACAAGAGTAATGAAATTCAAACTTAAAAACTGCAAATCGATCTTTAAATGACAGTGTTGGCATCTCACAAGAGTACTCTGGTTCACAGTTACCTGTATTCTCTGGCTTGAGACATCTGAAAGTGCTATAGGCTCGGTGAAGTATGTTTGTATTTCACTGTTTCTTTCAACAATGTTAGTTGCTGTTTTTCTCCTCTGTCTGCATGAGTCTTCTATGCAGTCAAAGAGGAGAAAAAAATAATTGTAAGGGTAAGACAAGGTGACTAAATTAAATTACTTTTGGGACTATGGGCCATATGTAATGCATGAAACTACTTAGAGCTACTTTTTAGCTTCTTTGACACTGGGATATTTAATACAGCTTTTGTCTGCCTTAAGGGTTTTATATCATAAAAATCAGAATGGAGTAGGAGAAAGATGTGAAATGGAGAAAGAGAAAAGAAGGAGCAGACTCAGAAAACTTAGCTTTCCATTATGTAAACAATATAAGAGTTTTTTAATCTGCCATGTAACAACAGTAATTCTTCTAAACAGTCAGTAATACAAAAAACTATATACAAGTGGGGATTTAAAATTTTTATGTACAATTCAAACCAAATGCTTTATTTATTTTTAATCTTTGTGTTTTAAGGTAGCAATTCTAGGACAGACATTGCCTGTACATATACAAATATGAATACTTCTGAGCCAGTTTTAGAGGCATATTACCCAACTGGAGATGAAAAGCACAAACTTAAGCAATCCCTATTTTTTTTCCTGATACTTTCTACTATTCATGAACATTTTGATTCTGACTGTATATCATCCATGTAGTAGATATTTTTAATCAAGTTTAATTCTAGTAGTGAAAATATGAACATTAGAAGTCCTTGAAAATCACAAGCATAATATATTGTTTCTGACTTGATTTCAAATGTATATGCTCAAGACAGGGAAGGATGAGTGAATTTATTTTTTATTTTTCCTTTAGGAAAAAATCCCTTTCATGACCAAGGAAGGAGGCAACGTTTTTATAGTCCTGCGAAGTGCCTGTTACTAGAAATGATTTTCACTTTGTTCCTGAAAAGTATGCCAAGTTTACTGGAAAGCTAGGACGCCGATTTATTTATATAATATGATGTGAGCAGAGGAGGAGTAATGTGTTTTTGCCCAGCTGATTTTGCTAAATTTGCTCTGATTCACTGAAAAGATTTACTGATTTATTAAGATAGATTTACCTAGCTACCTGGGAGAATATGGGGGGGGGCCTTTCCTTGCTTTCTGCATCCTTAACTTCCCAAAGATGCAGCCCAGAATAGCCATTATCCATGGCATACCATTTGGTCAGTTAAAATCCCCTTCAGTTAAAAGGACAGCTATTGCTTATCACATACATCTGCTTATTGGCCATATTTTGACAACTGTTTACCTGAACTAGTCTAAATAACAGTGTACAGCTGCCACAGTTTCTCCCTGTCCTGGGATTACAGTCTGGTTCTGGAGCAGAGAAATATGAATATTGAGCTTTTAGCTCCAGCAAATTCGAATGAGTTAATTGTAACTCCACAGCATGAACAAGGTCTGCAATGTGAACTCTTAGAGAATTTCTCACTTGGAGGTTAGGAGAAAGGTTTGCTTATTTCACAAAGAGTTCCTAAAACATAATAAATAAAACATAGAGAAAACAAATATTTTAGTGTATGGGATCACCCTGCTCTTTCCAGCTGCCTGAGGAACAGAATGTTTTGATGAAATAGATTAAGATTTATAACAAAAAATTTTACTCTTTACCAGCTGCCACCTTATTTCCTGCCATTTTTATCTATTCACATGGGAATGCTTTGCCTTTCTTGATAATATACATTTGGTAAAGGAGAATAACAAAAGAATTCAGTGAATAATTTCTATGAATCAGAGGTGCTCTAAAAGGAAACCAGCCCTTGTAATTTAAAAGCAAACATCAAAAGATGGCAGCAGGAGAGTAGTACTTTGAAATAACATCCAGATTCTTTTCTTTCAGAGACAGTTGAGAAAAAGAAGGATCATTCCTTTTGGTTCAGTGGATAGGTAGACAGATAATCACTAACAAGCATGAAACTGACCATAAAAAGGTGGCATTTAAGTCCATCTCTCATCTCATCCTGTGCTATCTACTGTTGAAAAGCAAAGGCCTCAACTGCATTAAGTAAGTACTAGACACACTTGGGATCTTCAATTAAAATAATTAAATGTAGTGCTTTCTTAGTTTCTCCAATTTACTATTTACAACTAAAGGTAAAACCAAAATAACATAAAAATAGTTTGGATAGACATGTAAAGGAAAAGTAGAATGTAGTGACACCGGGTACTAACTTTTTTTAAAAAATCCTATTATTTACACAGCAATTTTTACTATACTATGTTAGGCTTCTTTATAAACAGCAGATTATGGTCTATCACTCTGTTTTTTTGTGAATTATCCAGTTTCACTCTGACTAAAACTAGCTAAGTATTGCTGAAAGTTACTAGAGAATAAGTTGTAAATATACCTGCTTTGATAGCATTTTCTTCCTTATCATGCTTCCTTCTCATGAACATGGTAGAAAAAAATACTGCTGGAAGGGACCAATTTTGCTAGTCTTTTCAAACAACTACTAGGAGAATATGAGATACGGATTTTAATATTCAGATTATAGTACAAAATGCTGTGACTGTAATATTTATTTACCTTGTTTTTTTGGCTGAGAGCATATAGTTGTATATATGCATGTACACCTACACATGCACACGTTCAGAACCATGCTCTCTGAAGTTCTGCATTTTTAGAGAAACATACACTCTTGTCTTTGTTTTAGAAAAATCCTAGAGATGGCATGGCTGAAAGCACTGTGAAATCTTGCATTCTCGTCCTAGATGCTGCCAGAAAAAACAAGCCTTTTATGCTTGAGGAGGCTTGAGATGTTTTCCTGCCAGTTGCGAGTCCTACGCCTCAAAGTAAAAGAGAGCAAGTAATGTCTGTGAAAAAAGTTTTCCTGACAGACAGCATGAAGGCAGCTCTCCTGTGCTTTGCCAATCCATAAGTAATTAAAGTTCCTTTGTTGGCAGAGAGTCAGTTTTGAAACTAATAAGGAAAACTAAAACAGGTGATGCAGTGGCTATGTCTAAAGGGAAGATTTTTGAGTGAAAAGTAAAGTGAAGTAGAAACTGGGTTATGTATCTCTGAATAAATGGCCTCCCATCAGAAAAAGATTAGTTTTAAATCACAACTCTAGTTCTTACATTAAGGATAGTTTAATTCGCCCAGAGCTATTTGGCCTTGAGGAAGAATTCCTACAATTAACTGTTTATGATTGAAAGTGCTGCCATGGAGAGCAGACAGATGAATATCATTTTAGGCATACTGTGAACCATTAAATGAGTTGTAGAACCTTTTTCTGGGCATGAGCCACTTTTAAATTTCAGGCTAAGGCTATAATATACCTCAGCATAAGGCCTAACGTGTTGCTGTATTTAGGAGTTTGAATAACAGGATAATCAACGTTTACTAATGTATTTACATAACTTTAAACTTCTTACAGTTAATTGAAAATATATTGCTGGTTGTATGTGAATATGCTGCCAGGCTCAAATACATTTTTCAGATTAGTGCGTTAAGTGTTAGTGTCAGGTAATGAACTTAACCTGCTTCTGACGTGTTGACTCCTTTTGGCTCAAGATAGGCATAGCTGCTTTCCCTGCTTCAGTATAAAGAGAGGCTGGATGTGGAATGTCATACAAACCTGGACAGGTGACAAGAAAACAGCACTAACTGCCAACTACCGTCTCTCCATTTGTCAGGAGTAGTGCTTGCTTTTTGTCAGGATAGCTCAACGCATCGTCCTTTATCTGACTGGCATATTGGGAGGACGTAAACTGAAATACAGGCCAGACAGGCTGGCATTTTTTAGGGTCAAGAGAGGAAACAGACATAGGGCTACTCTTTCTGGTTAAGCAAAGAGCATTGGTCCACAGCTTGCCTTTTCTTGGCACAGCCTGTCTGTTCCCAGAATCGCTTGCTCCTCCTGTAACCAGTTTTTCCAGGTACGTGGAAATTAAAGCTCAAGCAGTAGTACTTGAAGCACTATCTCCCCCTGTACTGTACCCAAAACCATCCTGTGGCTCTGATAGAGCTTTGCCCACAGCAGGGAAGGGAATTAACTCATTCATCTCCTCCTAAACAACTTCTAAACAGCTTTCTGACCAGTGTTTTTAAGTTCAACCCCACTTTCAGCGCGGCTCAGAACTGCTGTCGATCAGGAGCAGCCTCATGAGCTGTTTGGTCTTGAGGTGGCAATTCTGTCCTGGGGTGGGGTGAACAGCTGGGGGGAAGAGTACTAACTCCTTCAGCCATCTGATTTTAATCCCTTACCATATGTGACTTGAAGTCCTTAGATGCCCTCTACTGCCATATACCAGAATTAACAGATGGCTCTGTGCAACCAAATTCAGATTTGCTTAAGTTTGTTATTATCTCTCTGTCTTTATAAATGAATGGAGGAGGGGAAATAATATGCATAATTATTACAAAATATGCAAAGCCTTTTATAAAGTGTGAGTTTGGGCTAGACATATTTTCTGACTTTCAGCGCCATTGCCCTATATTTCAAAATCTTAACACTAATTTTAGTAGTCTCTTCAGAGCTCATTTCTCTGATAAATTATCCCTCTGTGAATAAATATGATCTGAAAAGATGCCTGAGGCACAGCAGAATTTTTCCCCAGCATTTCATGCCACATGATGCTAGACAGAAGGAAGCTGCAAAACCCACTGCCGTAGATCAGCCTTTGTTCTGGTAAGGAAGGAAAGGATGCGTTTAGCCATCGGACGTAGCTTTTGCATAAGACAGAACCGCAGGCAAGAGTGTACCTAAACTGGAACAAGAATGAAATTTCTGTCCTACCTTTGCCTGCGTTATGACAGGTTTTGTGTGCTGGCAGGCACAATCCTAAGTCAAACAGAACTAACCTTGGAGAGAATCACTCACCAGGCTCTTAAGAATAAAGTGGTTCTGTGGTGCTTGAGCTTTAGCTGTCTTGGATATGTCAACTCCTTTCCCTTCTATTCTATAGGGAAAAGCCAGCAAAACAATCCCACCTTTTAATTACCTGGCCCAGGTTCCTGTCGCTGATTTGACTGAGTGGGTTTGATCCAAATTAGCAGCCATGTTTTGTGTAAGTTTTTAAACATGCCCCACTTTTCCTGAGGACAGTCTGTTGCTTCTTTCTACTCTAGGTGGTTGCTGGTGATGTTACAGAGAGAAGCAGGCATACCAGGAGGAAGCATGAGCTTTCCAGTGGAACACGTGACAGCAGGGACCTGCTCCAGGTAATCGGAGGACACACAGGAGGGCCTCTACCAGGCTAGTAAAAAGCTCGAGTTCATGAAGGGTGCAACTTTCACACTGTGCTTTCTTTTCCCTCCAGCACAGTCCTCTACTTTCAGGCACACTGGTGTAGAATATGCTGCTTACATTTCTCAGGAGCTTTTATAATGTTTCCAGAACATAAACTAACGTAAATCCATAGCAAAATCTTATTGTGAATGGGGGCTTTGTTCTGTGAGGCTATTTTTGAAAATGCCTGGTTCTTAGCTAGCCATTGCATAAAAGGCTGAAACATGAATTTGTTCACATGCTTTTGTTTCAGCATATTCATTCCTTCATACCCTGCCCCCACTTTCTTCAAGAAATACATAGTGCTCTTCAAGTCCTCCTGGCAGGTGGGCTATATAATGTTATGGTGGCAAACCTGGAAAGCTTTACCAATTTATACCACCCAACAATGTGGTTCATTGCATGTATTTTTATTAGATCCTCATTTTTCCAGTTTCTTTAAGGGCATTTCAATCTTTCAAGTTGCTTTTTTCCTCCCCTATCCATCAGGGAGTGAAATCGTGTGTCCACAGAATGTAAGTAACAGCTGTTTCCACTCAATTTGCATTTATATACTTAGCACTAAAAAATAGATTACTACTAGAGGCTTTCACAATCTATTCAAAATTTCTACTTAGTCAGAGGTACTAGTGAGATGTTAATGAAATCCCTTTGGACTGGCTGATCAAAAAGGTGCAGCAACAACAGTGAAATTCCCCCAATGATTGATCAGTTATGCTTCTGAGTTATGCATCAGCAATCGACTGACGTGTATCTTTCAATCTCCTTGGGCATTTTAAGATCAGTTCCTTGGGCTGCTCTAAGGGGGAAAGATATGCCAGGTAAGGAGATTAATTGTTAAAAAAATCTGTGCCAAACTGGTAGTGTATTTCTAACAAAATTAATTTATCATAAAAGTACAGCTGAAAAGGAAAAAAAAGAAAAAACCAAAACAACACCTGGCAAGCTATTTAAAGAGAACAGCTTTATTAGCCAGTGTCACATATCTTTGAATAAACAAACCCCTTATGTCCTGAGAATAACTGAAAAACAGCTCTTTGGTTTTTATACCACTAATTTCTTTTGTTGACATTTCATGAGCCCTAAAAAGGATACACATTTTTATTTAATAATGCCTAAATGAAGATTTTAAAAATTATGTCCAGTTACTGTGGTCCAGAAAACTTCGGAAGTGTTTCACCTCGTTATTTTGCCAAGTGTCTCAACTTGAACCACTTCCTTAGATTTCTTTGATCCTCTGAAGACTAAAAATTACAGAACAATGACATTTAGTGACCTTTGGTATGGTTCATTTACTCCAACGCTGACCGTGTAAGAAGATGGTTGCTCCTAAGTTCAGATTTTGTTCGGTGTTACTTCTTGCACTTTCTTCTCTGCATATTTGTTTATTCAGAAGAAAAATCTATTTATTTTTATAGGAGTCTCAGCTGGGGCATGTCTGAACTGGACTGGAGAATCTTGGTGAATCAAATTGTTTAGAGAAGACTAATTATATGTGTGAGTTGCTGGTTTTTTGTATCTGTATAAACCTGTGCCAGACTCATTCAGACTTGGTATTCTGAACAGAAAAAGGTAATCTAAGGTCAGGTAATCCGTAAAAATGCTGCTACTAACCACTGCTGCTCCTCTCTTCACAGGCCATTGTGTCACCTTTCAGCCTTACCAAGGCCTCTCTGGGCTCACTTCAAATCTTTCTCCAACAAATATGGCCATATAAAATCAATGAATTGTAAGCCTATGCAGCCAACACACAGCATGTTTCTTTCAGTAATTTAATACAAATATATGCTCTAGAAAGGGAATTTCTCTGTAATCTTTCTTACCTCTGCTTATGGTGAATTTTCCATTAATTTTATTTGCACTGTACTTCTACTCTGGATAGGAAATCATTTTTTCTTGATCCAATTCTAAATTTTGTGGAACTCACTGCCACCCTGTTACCCATCACTAATGCCAGGATTATAACTGTAGGAAAAATGGCACGGGGGGAAAGGGAATTCTGTAAACATCTATTCTTGGAAAATAACAAGTGAACCCAGACTGAAACCAGTCAGTATTAAAAATTACAAAATAAATTTTAAAAAAATATATGAAACCTTATGTTACTTATGCTAACCAACCAAGTGTTAACTAATTAAGGGTCAAGGAAAATTTTTCCCTAGGATTTGTTTATTATTTAATAGAAATCATCAGTTTGTCTTAACTAAAGCGAAGGTGAGGACCACTCCTGCAGCACAGCTCTGATGCAGTGTTAACTCCTACAGATGCTGACTTCAGAAAAATGGTACTTAGCATATTATTTGTTTAAACAAATAAAACACACTTGGATGAATGAGAAACTAGCAGTGTTTAAGGCAAGAAACTTCAGCAGTGTTTAAAAAACTTAGTGCTAATGACTAGGAGGGTTTAAGAAACACTAATCTTTGCATGAAACTATTAAGATCTGTTTTGTTACCATTAGTGAGTAGGAAATACATGTTTGTACAGGAGGGTCATGCTTCAATACTTTAATCTTAGGTTATTTTTTATTCTACATGGTAATGGCTTAGTGCAGTAGTTTTTCACTGTTACTTTCATGAATTAACATTTTATTAGTTTTAGCAGACAAGATGCTAAAAAACAGCTCTTCCAAATACCTTTTTTTTGTTGCTGTTGTTACCTCATATTTTGCTCGTAGGCAGATCCTTTTGCTGAGAAATTGTAAACTTTGGTAGCAGTCAAAACTGGTCTTATTTAAAAAGGTAAACTACTTCTAACCTGAAACTGTTTTTCATCTTGACAAGCAGTAAAGCCGAATATAAGCACAATTGTTTTCTGTATTTATGTTTCATAAAGACCAGTTGGCAAAGCTTCTTAGTTCTACTGGCTGTTCCAACATCTTCTGTTGTCTCTACACAGTGAAAAACTTTGTGATACATTATCACTTCTCACCTACATCATGACCCTTAATAAAGTGGCATGCCAGGCCATAAGCTTCTACTTCTCCAGAAGCCATGAAATGCAAAATTGCTGACCAAACATGCTGTTTAGTTCATGCAGCTTCCACATCCCTCCCACTGTCTGATCTGCAGTGTTCCAACAGCTGTAGTTACACACAGTGGAACTAACATTCTGTGTCAATTGTATTTAAAGTTTCAGATAATTCTGTGCAAATTGTCCAGTAAATCATAATTTATCATGTTCATTTTTGTAGAAGTACCTAAATGTAACAGTTGAAATCATAGGCTCATTTTATAAGAGGTGCCAGAAAGATATATAAATAACTATCTTATTTCTCCAAACAGATTATTATTTTTAGCATTAGAGGGTTGATTAAAAACAAGGAGGTTAGATTAAAATCCCATATACAATGTACATTTACAAATTAAATATGTGTGAATTACTGTAGATAGGAAACCAAGAGCACCTGTGTACAGACTACATGCTACTGAAGGCTAGCAGAAACACCAAAAATGGTTTTATCTGAATTTTAAGGAGTATTTTCCTTTAACATAGATGCTCTCCTAAATATAAAAAGAAGAAAACAAAAGGCCCCAGTATAGGTATCTGAATCTCATCTTCATCCTCCCTTCACAGAAAAGGAAAATGCATCTCCAGAGAACAAATGTGTGATATATTCTAGACAATAAAATATTAAAATAAGATCAACTGCCTTGTGCATGTACTTTTTCTGTGTCAACTGACCACAAGGGGAGCCTGCACAGATTAACTCAGGTTTAGATATCAAATTCTATCTCAGTCTTGGAGATAAACCCAACTTTTATGTATTGTAGGTACACAATTTGTTCCTTTATACTGATGACTAGTGGCTTGACTCTGGGTCAATTTTGTTATATAGCAGCATTAAAATAAAATATACATCATCTATTACAGATGAGGAATGCAGTCTAAATCTATTTGATCTCTCCATTTCATACCTTTATATTGGCTTTGAGGATGGAATGAGCATGTGAGCAGTTACAGCAGAGAAGCTGCTAAAATTCATAAAGACTGGAGTAACTGAGAAATGCAGTGCTGGCTTTAATAAGCAGTTGGTACTGTGACTTACAATAACCTGCCACAACGACTTCTTCTGGCACAGCAGAATTTGGACATGACAGATGAAGTTCAGAACTAATAACAAAAAGAGAGAAACTTCCTATAGAACTGAATAGCTGGAGGGGTGGGGAGGGAGGGAATGGTGGGTGGGCGGAGGGAGAAGTGGGTAGCTGCTGTCTCCACTGAAACAAAGTCATGACACTTGTCACAGGGGTCCCATTACTGCTCCACAGTCGACTCATTTTTCCCCCGACTGGGAGGGTGTAGAGTTTTTTTGTCTCTGAGACACCTCACAGAAGTCAACGCAAACATTCGAAAAGCCTTTAAGCCCTATCGGAGCTGCGGGGGAGCTCCTTTCGCCGCAGTGCTCCCGAGAGCGATTACTGCTAGCAGCCCACGCCCTCCTCACCCTCTCTCAGGTTAAACCTGCCCGCGGAGCCCCGGCCCCGGCCCCGGTCCCGGTCGGGCCCTGTGCTCTGCTGCCTCCCGGTGGTGCCACGCACAACCTGCACCACAGCACTCGCGGCGCACGCAAGAGGAAAAAAATACCGTATTAAAAGCATCCTTCGTTTTAATTTGGGGATAATTAGAGGAGAGAAAATAATTATTTTCACTAGGGCACCAAGATAAATTGAACTTCGATTTAAATGGTCCGAATTCCTGTTCCGGAGCACCGGAACAGGCTGCCCAGAGAGGCAGTGGAGCCTCTCCCTCTGCAGACATTCTAAACCCACCTGGCCGTGTTCCTGTCACCCGCTACAGGTGACCCTGCCTTGGCAGGGGGGTTGGACAATATGATCTCCAGAGGTCCCTTCCAAACCTAACAGATCTGTGATTCTGTAAATTAAGGACAAAATTTTTGATACTTGACTGAAACAGAGTTTTCTGATGGCACGCAGGGCAGGCAAGGCCTGAGGAGACTTTTAGTGAGACATTTAAAAAATAAAAACCACTCAGTAAGATGTACCCAACTGTCTGCTACCCACAGCAATGAGCCTAAGATGGTCTGGGACACTCAATAGCTACTAGATACAAAGCAAATGGCTAAGTGCCCAAAACTGGAGACAAAGTGCCAGAACAGACTCAACACTGTGAATTTTACGCAACTTAAGTTTTCAATTACAAAGAACAAGAGCAACAGAAAACAGAAATCCCAAACTAACTTTCAAATGGATTTTTTTTTTTTTTGCATAGAAGTGGAACAATAATCAAGTGAATGAATTCTGAATTCCAAGTTTTCAAGTGAAGAGAAACAAAGACAGTTGCTTGAGACCTAGAAAACCAAGATGAGAGCTTCAAATTACTGTGAGAGTAGTATTTTAATTGTGTCATGCTTTGGGTAACCCAGGAAAAAGATTTAGTAAAAGAAAATGCAGGAAGATTGGAAGCAGTAGCGCAATGCAGGGAAAGATTTAAAACATCAGTGTTATGAATTAATAACAAAAGGGCACAGGGTACATGTAGTGAACATGTGTTTTAGACCATTTCCAGCAACTGGTCAGAAGAGGAAGTACTTTAAAGATAGCAGCCAAGAACATCATAGATTTTTAGCTCTCAAAATGCCTGAAAAGCATCCAAAAGGGAAACATTGTGAAATCCAGTATTTCTACAGTGATCGTGGATGTTTGATCACAAACAGGGTTTGACAAGCAAGAATAGACAAATATTGTAACAGAAGGCTTCTCTGTAAAGCAAAATTTCTTGGCAGCAGTAAGCAAAAATATGGGGGAAAGAATGGGGGAAAATAATTGTAAGTTTAAATTAGTCCAAGGACATCTTTTCTTACACTGAAGTCAAACGGTGACAAATTAGGTCTCAGCTTTCCAAAAATAAAGGGGACTCAATTTTATGCATTGGAACATAACAAAACACTACACGAGATGTAAGCTCACTTATGCATAAGAGTCAGTACCAGGACCATGAACTGATGAAAACACCAAAATTTGTTGTACTACAAATTACTACAATCTATTAAAAAAGTTTTATTCTAGGCAGAAAAAGCCAGGATTATATTCAGGTGATTGAAGTTGCAGAGTTAAGCAGCCATCCTTTGCAGAGACCCCACAGATACTCCTTCCCAACAGCACATTTGTTACGTGAGCAGCACATCATTAACAGGGAGCCAAAATCACTTGGCTGATGTTGGCTTGAGCACGGACTCTGATATCTTAGAAAGCACAACAGAAAAAAGGAGCAAAACAATTTAATGCTCTGCCATGATAAACTATTATCAGCTACCCAGCACTCGGATTTAAAAACGCATTGGCACTGGCTTTATGTAAAAATTTCCACAAGTATTTAAAGGCAGTCCTTTTACACACATCCAACATTGCTTTTTTCACAATTAAAGGATATTCAAGAGAAAAAAGGCTATTTAGTAACATCTTTAGAAACTAACAGTTTCTCATCTTCTCAGTTGAGAAGTCGTACTCCTAGCAAAATCTGTAGAAAACACATGCTGGCAAAATGACACTAGACTAACAGAAGAAACAAACCCCTTTCTAGGTTATCCAAGTTGCTTTGGAAAGGAAATACAATAAACATGTATGATGTATATCAGGTAATTATTTTCTGATTATTTAGAAGGATCTGCTAAGAAGGCTTTATGAAGTCACTGGGATCTCTGCAGTGCCACAATGTTCCAAGCTAGCCCTTTCTATCAGAGGGCTGATGCCTAAAACTGTAGACTGGAACAAAGGGTTTCTTTCCTCTTCCTGAAGGAAAAAGTGCTAGATGACATAGAATATTACAAGAGGAAGAACAGTTAAGCACTACAAAATGCTAAAGCAATGAACTGGAATCAGACCAATTTTTTTTAATTTAAAGCATTTTATGTGATAAAGGATCAATCCTTCCTCCTCAGTAAGCTACAAAGAGCAGTGATTACCTTGCTGATGTGAACAACTTCTACTGCGTTACAGCTATTCCAATTTATGTATGAACACACCATCCTCACTGAGCTGTAGCTGGGGTAGGATTAAACAAAAAAAAAACAACAAACCCATGAACGATGAATGCACAGAAGTTCTCAGATACGTGAAAAGGCTGGATGATTTCGAAGGGCAAGTTACCGTGTCTTGGATGCTAAAAATTAACCAAGTTGGCCAGTTTTCAGTATACAAAAATAGCCTTAAATACAATCACTTGGCTGATGTAGAATTAAACATGGAACCAGGTATCTCACAAGTGTAACAGAAGAAGGAGAACTATTTGTTTTCACAAATACCTCACATAATATTTTTCATAAATACTATTTTATTAATACTTCAGTATTCAAGCTCACTTGCATTTCAGTTACTAGATTCCTAAAGAAAAAATATATTATCCCCCTCAAAACCACCAAACCCTAACATGTCCATTTCTAGACTTCCCATTTTGACACAAGACTTCTATGGATTCACTCAACCAATGATGAACCTCTGAGCTCTGAGTTTAATCAGAGCACTCCATCCTGTTACATCCTGTTCTAAGACTCGTCCATTTGCTGACCAGAAATGCACAACTGCCTTCACTGACTCCCTGTTTCATCAATGCCATTTCGTTGTTTTTCTGTCAACTTGTTAAAGTAGAAAATAACAGTCAAATCAAGTTAAGCAAGTTCTGTTATAGCCAAACATGTCACTTTCTGTACTTTTATTTCCAATAAAAATTAACAGCAAAGTCCTGAAGAACAGGAAGTTATCATTATCGGTCTTTAGGAGGATTAGGATTCTTGCGTCTTCTATGATACCTAAAAGAAAAAAAAGGCTGCAGTGAGTGCAAGCTGTGGACAGTCTTTATTTTCCTGATATTTCTGCCCCCAGTGAGTGATCTGAGGTTACAGAAGGAAGTGAAATACAAGATACATGAGCACAATCCATCACCACTCAGTAGATGTCATCTCTGTTGTTTGTGGAGTTACATAATGCTACTCATTTCTACTGCTACATCTGCTACAAGCACGCAATAATCCAATCAGTTCTACAGCTGAATAGGCACAAAGGCTGCTGTTTATTCTTAATCCTTTGTGTGAAGTTAATTTTATTACATGGTCAGCCTCCCCTTTGGCTAAAAATGATTGCTAAAGAACAAAGATGTTCAAAGGACTTGTGCCAGACTGTATGTTAAATAGTGTAATATTTTGCAGAAAAACTGAAAAACAAATTATTTAGAACAAAAAATGATCCGTACTTTCCTCTTAATAATGCATGCTAAACAAGACAGATCCTGTCTGATCTTCATTAAAGTGACAGCTACCCTCTGGTCATAGAAGTTCTACCATTCCATTTCTTGTATCTACTCCCAAAACACATTAATTAAAAAGTCTTCTGTGGACAGCAATGACAAAAAAATTTGCCTCTATTATGTCTCCATAGCTATACAATTAGCAGCTACCAAAAGATGGAGTAACACTGAGTGGAAGGGAGTAACGCACACCAGAATGCTGCTTGTTTACATTAGTGTACCTGAATGCCCAGAGTTCCTCTTTAAGCTCAGTCATGTATATGTGCACCTCTCCTCCTCTATTTCTGACCACAAGGCACACCAAAGTGCACTTTTCACCATTCCAAATGAAAAACCTCTACTACTCTTTAGTCTGAGAATCATTCCATTGAGATTGCTAAGGAATAGGCAATGCATATATTTGGTTATGTCCATTGAGGGTATTTCACACACTAGATTCTGCTACAGAACTCTAGTAAATGACCTGAACCAGCAGTTAACTGGATGGTATGAGAAATTTCTACACTGTCACATATATTATGAAAAAAGTGGCAAAACCTACCAAAGGAGCAGTGTTAAAAAACCCCCTCATTAAATACAGTCTTCCATTTGCACAATACTGCATTTAAAATTTTATGTAGTAGCCCAAATACTAGAGGTATCTTGTCTCACATGACTCATTCTAGGTTGAATCTGGTTATTAAATTATATTATTCCTGTATTTCCCTTTACTTCCAAAAGGAAGAAACAAATCTAAAAGAAAATACTTACTGTCCCACAGGATACCAGCGATGTTTTGTTGTGTAAAATATTTTGCTGAGCTCTTCAATTGTAGGACCTCTATTGTTCTTTAGCTCTTTTTCATTCAATCTGGATTTCAAAACTTGATCAAGGTTTTCTTCTTTATTATTCACTGGATCTGGTCGTGGTATGGGCTAGCAAAACAGTAATGTATATGTATGTCCTGTTTCTCCCTTTTTTTTTTTTTTCAATTGAGAAAGTCAAAAAGCCAAGCTATGTAAGAGTAAGCTGTAACACTATCTAACAGCTGACACCAAAGGAACATAGAAAAATGTCTGCAATTGCACAGGCTATTTATTGTCCCCACCTGCCCACCCCAAATGAAACCATACCACTGTGGAACAGATGTCTAGACACACCTATCTATCCATCCTAGGTGCTACAGCTGATGACCTACCCCTAAAACCAGCATTCTTGCAGTCATTATTGCATATCTGAATCTTACAGTTCACTAGCTGCATCATCAGCTTCAGTTCTACTAACACAAAAGTATCCATACAATTCCTAGTCAGAATTTTAATCATAGCAACCATCATCATTGCTAAAAATCTTTCGGGGGACATGTACCTTTGGCGAGAATGTCACTTCCTAATTTTTTATGCAACAGATAAGACCAAGTTGTTTGTTTTCAATTGTATATGTAACTACTACCACTATTACAAATACTTTTCCTTGTTTTAGTCTTTTACACCTGATTCTCTCGAGGTATGTGCAACTGACAGTTTTGAAAATACTGCTGTGTAATTTGCAAGCAAAAAGTGCTAAAATGATTTAGGTTTCAATGGAGAATATTCACATTGGGAACTTCAGCAACACACCTACCAGCTACAGTATTTTGCTAGAACATGAGAACTGGAAATTCAAACAGAAAGTGTACACTAGAAAAACTTATCTAGATGTTAACCCACAACACTAGACTTGCTTTTGCCAATGTAAAGAACACATTGAAAGTACTACTGATAGATAAAAACCAATAAAGTTCTTGGTGGCTTTTATGAACTCAGTGCTGAATGGAACTTGAGAGTTCAAGTTTAAAACAGTAGCAGCAGTACTTCTTTGTATTCTCTTGCCCAGTAGGACATGTGAACCATAACCTGCATTCCAATCGTCCCCTTTTGAGTAGTATGCTCATAGACAGACACAATTTTCTCTGTAGTGCACAAGCATTTTAGTGTCTTGTTTAATTCTACTTGAGTTACTGTATGCTGTGATATCTGAGCTTTTCTTACTACGAACCCTTCCCTCAATTCAACCAAGAGTAAATTCCTCCTTGGGGCAGCAGCTGTACTTGTCAAGTCATTTACTTCACAAGCGTGCTGATCACATACCAAAATAAGCATTTCAAATTAAGAAAGATGCCCTAAAGACTCAAACCTGTGAACTACTAAGTGCCTTTACATGAGTAAGAAATATAAACATGCACACTTGGACATACTTTTGTATGCTCATATGGAATCTCAAGCGAAGGGTGGTAGCAGACAATTGTCTTCAAATCAGATGTCACTGCAAGTTCCACTTTGCTATAAAAATAAAAAAAAACCTTGTAACTTTCAGAAGTACTGAACAACTGAGCAGTCCAGGTACCAAAGAAAACTGGACTTGACCCTGCATTTATGAATTCTTAATAGTCTTCTATAAAATAAGGATCATAAATATTTGATCCAAACTTCCAATTTTTTGTTTCTTCAGTCATCTTCCTCTTTCTTTTTGGATGGAGAGGAAAAAAGGGCTAAAATAAAGTATTAAAATAGCTGGAAATATGGGTTGGGAAAAAAATCTTAAACACTTCAATAGTTGCATATAAATCTCTAAACAGATGGAGATAATGATCTCTAGGACAACACGCCTTTATAAGATGTATGGCATCTACAATGAAGAAACAGCAAACAAACCTCTGTTTGGGGTGCCAACTTCTTTATTAGGTAAAAAATGAAGTTCTACTGAGAGTTTCGTTGTGAGAATGTAGCTTTTTTCACCTTCCTTCCCCTTCCCATGACACATTAAGCTTCCTAAAACTGCGGATGACATGGATTCAGTGTTTCTTATTATATTTGTATCATCTTTTCCCATTTCTACACAAGTTTTCCATGCAGCAGCACAAAAATACCTGGACTTTGTCTTAATAACAAGCGTCAATGGTAATGACTACTCTAAGTTAATTTTACTCTTCCACAAACAAAACGGACTGTGGGTCATCAACATGTTTAGAATGAGTCCTGCACGGTTTACCTTTACTATCGGAGACAGTACTTTAGCTAAAATTATTACATATATCCAATATTGGCAATAGATGTGTCTGATACCATTATATGACATCTTCACGACAGAGAAAGTAGCTCTGGAATAAGCAGTACATGAAAAGGCCACACATCAAAGCACGTTTACATACCAATTGTAGTCTTCAGGGAGAATTGAGTATGTAGATTTATGGCAAGCATGATACACAGCTCCATCTGCAATAAAAACCCAAGTAAAGTACTCTGATGTAAAAACAAGTAGAGCTGTACCCAGTTTAAGAATGTTTACATTTTCAATTTTCATTCTGTTTCAAGTCTTAATCAGGGATAATATAATAATATAATAACATAATAATATTAACTTCTGGATTAACAAAATCCAAATACTGTCTAAATAGAAGTTCATTTTAGTACACAGCTTCCTAGTGCAACCAAGAAAACACAGTATGCAGGCAGCTACTTACCTTCCTAGTTGTATTGTTTTCCTAAGAAAAATCACTATATGAACAAAATACCTATAGAGTTCACCATTAGGAAATATTCTTTATAGATGTTAAGAACATTACCTTATGACTTACAGGGAAGATCATAATTTCATTCATAGCAATATTTATTATAAAAATCAAAAAGAGGAGCTCTGACTGGATATGCAGGGAAATGTTTTCCTCATGAGAACAGACAACCAGGGGGACTGAGACCCAGGCAGGCTTGTGAGGTGTCATCTTTTAGAATCCTTAGAGATTTCAAAGACCCAGCAAGCCCTGAGCAACCTGATGTGACTGCAGAGCTGACCCTGCTTTAAGCAGGAGCTTGGACCACAGACCACCCAAAGTCCCTTCCCCATGGTTTGATTCCCATTTTTTTTTATGGAATCATAGAATTATTTGGGTTGGAAGAGCCTTTTAAGATCATAGAGTACAAACACAAACATAATGTAAGGTGTTAAACAGCCCCTCACACAGGAATCATCCTGGAGGCACTGAGTTCTACAACACTACAGGTGTCATGCCTCAGGTGGGCCTGGGACAAGCCTGGAGCTGACTTCCACCTTCCTTTATTGCTGGAACCTGACAAACCCACATGGAAGTTTCTGTGTCCAATTAAGCTTTTTCAACAACTACACTTCAAGAACACAATTATGATCACAAGAAAAAAGTCTTCACATGTTCTCGGCTTTTTGTTAAGTCATAAAAGGGTTTCAGCTTTATCTGACATTATTTTATGTCATTATTTTAATACAAATAGGATTCTTCATGGCTGTTCATAGCAGAGCGAGACAGCATTCATTGTGTCAAGACTGCAAAGGCTGAAAAAACCAAGAAGAAATTTTTGTGTAGCTATTTTCCTCTCAGAAATATTTTAGATGCAAATTCTTAAATTCACAATTGCTGTTAGCACTTCCACTCTTCTGTTCTTCTAATTAAACTATTTTTAGTTATTAAGAAGTTGAGGTCTGGTAAACTGCAAATACTTTGTATTTCTTCCTAAAATTTCTTTCCCTTCTTTGCCCACTTACCTCTAAAATGTAACATGCATATTGTATTTTCTCCATTACTGTCTTTTCTACCACCTTTACTATCTTCCCTATGTCTACTGACATCTAAAACATGGGCAAAAATCTATGAAATAGTACTGCCTGTTCTACTTGTTCTCTGTTTATGTTCTACTTGTTCTCTTTTCTCACTACTGATTGTAAGTCTGAAAAAATAAATTTAAATCTTCAATGATCATCAGTGGTAAGAGGGGTAGTATTTACAAGCTACTTAATAAATTAGGGGAGCATCCTATGTGGACCATGAAGGTTTTAAAAGGAAAAAAAAGAAAAAACAAATAAAGATATCCTTTAGATTATTATTAGAATAGAGCACAGACTATCAGACTTGATTCTGTTCAAATAGAAAAATCACTTCCATGCTTCCATTACTTTAAACAGTAGAGGAAAGAGGGTCTCAAGGAATAAATTTTAATACAGGACTTCTACAATTCCATCACTACTTACTCTGTTGTGGGACCTGCTTACAGGTTGCTACTGAACGCATCCAAAAGAGGCTGGACCGTGCAGTTCTAAGTGGCATTGCCATGCTGACAGCAGAGAGGAAACCAGTCCAAGACAAGATGGAACTCAAAGAGAATGTAACCTTTTTCTCTGCAGAACACCCTCTGAAAAAAACAAATTTCATAACTATTCAGGATACAAAAGACTAACAATTAAATTTCTTGAATATCTTAAGGAAAAATAAAAATTGTGCAACATATTGTCAATTGTTTAGAAGTCCTTATCACCTAAAATAATGGTACCTGTCTTCTCAACAGTCAAAAGTAGTGCCAGACTTTATTTATCGAGATAGTCTTTGAAGGTTTAACTTTCAAAAAAAACTTCCAATGTCTCTGTCTCCTCACAGGCTTTTCTACTGGTACTCACCCACCTAAAATTTGCGTCCTTCCTTCTGCACAATTCATGAAATTATTTGTGAAATATGCTTTTCTTGTTCACAATGTAAATATCATCACTCAGTACAAAAACGGAAGTACTTATAAGCTACACTTGCTGTAGTTAAAAAACTTTCTAAATGCAGTTAATTGGTTTAATCCATCTCAAAAGCAATACGCCTAAAAACTGAGAAACACCATTTAGCATACCTTAAATATTACCCAAAATTTCACAAAAGCAGAAAGACATCTTATGTTTTCATTGTCTACTGAAAAAAAATTTTACTTTACATAGAAACTTATAATGAAACCTAGCAAAACGTAACTGGAGGCAGTTTGAAGACATACTCATTAAATAAAAAAAAAGGAAACAAGAGCCCTTTAAAAGTACTTCAAATTTTGTGCTTCAGAACATCACCAGAAACGAGCATTTTAAAATTTCTACACATAATTATTCAGCATTCTCTTTACCTGTGCCAATGCTGCTGAAGTTAGGGGAACACTAGCACAGCACCCACAGAGCTGCTCACAACTTGCCCTCGGAAGCTCATTAACAAAAAGGGGGCGAGGAACGCGGCGGATCTCGGCCGCCTGGTCAAAGACAGGGGTCAGGCACCGGCCCGTTCTCGGCCCCACTGCGAGGGCCTCTCCCATTTAAATGGGGACAGTCCCACCCCTGAGACAGCGCACAGCAAACTCCAAAGCCTCTGCAAGCAACACGCGGGAACACGAAACGTGAGGTTCAGAATTAAAGAAGCTATTTAGCTTTTCAAAAAGTCATTAATCCGTCAAAACAAGCGAAAGAGTACCGGTTATAAAAGTCCTGAGCGTGGCGCACGGGGTTGAGCCGCTCCAAAAGGACGCAGGGTCTCCGTCCGGTCTTGCCCCACGCTCCCCTGCGCGGCACCGCCCCGCGCCAGCCCCGCCGGCGGAAGCGGCGCCGCGCCCGTTCCGGCTCCGGCGGCGGCTTCTCCCGCGGCATGCCGGGACACGTAGTGCGGGCAGCGGCGGGGGACCAGCACCGCCTCCGTCCGCTGCTCCTCTCGCCCTCAGCGCTGCTCCGGCACCGACATCGCCTCCGTCTGCTTCCCCTCCCGGCCTCGGCGCTGCCCTGGCATCGACACCGTCTCCCATGGCTTTCGCCCTCGGCGCTGCCCCCGGCACCGACGCCAAGCCCTGAGCCGCTTCATAATCATATGGTGGCGAGAAGGGCTAGGCCGGGCCGCGCCAGAAGAGCAAGCGGACACAGAAACACAGATTCACGGAATCAGTTAGGTTGGAAAAGACCTCTGAGATCATCCAGTCCAACCTTTCACCCATCTACACCTTGACACCTAGACCATGGCAGTAAGTGCCGTGTCCAATTGTTTCTTAAACACCTCCAGCGGTGGTGACTCCACCACCTCCCTCGGGAGCCCCTTTCAATGTTTAACAATTGTTCCTGTGGACGAATTCTTCATGATATCCAATCTGAACTTCCCGTGGCTTGAGGCCACTTCTTGTGCTCTTGTCCACCAAAAACCAGATCCATTACCTGGTGTGCAACAAGTCAATAATTAGCCACTGTGACAACACTGTCACTAGTTGTCCAACCCCCACCTTACTACAATCTCCAGGAGTTGTAGAGAGTGATGAGGTCCTCCTGAGCCTTCTCCAGGCTAAACGCCCCCAGCTCCTTCAGCCATTCCCCATCGGACTTAGCCTTCATACCCTTGGCCAAACACTCGCCGCTAACTCTTGGTGTTCTGGTGGTCCCTGTGCTGGGTTTTGGGAGCTCAAACCCCCAGTGGAGGCACTGAGACAACCCCAGCATTTGCAGCAGCAGTTCAGCTGAAGGAGAGGGCACGATGCCCCAGCAACAGGCAGCAGTGCATCTACCAGTCCCGGGAATGTGCCAATGTGCCATAGTCCTGTATTAGCTGCAAAATAACCCCCTCTAATCCCATAATTCAAAGGGACATTTTTAACATTGGTTATTTCACATGCTTGCAAGCATAGCCCACTTGCTTTCCAGTTTAAATTACACAGTGGCTGCAGCAGCTTCCTCTGTTCAGCCTGCCAGATCTCCACAGTACCTGTAATACTGTTTCACAGGGAAGGCCTGGATTTTGTGTAGATGAAATAGCATGTTTCCAATACCCAAGGCATACAGAAATCTCAGCTGAATGTCCCAGGCATACTGCTGCTCTGGGGCTACTTGCTGTACTTGTTCTGGAGACTGAGTCACAAAGCATTTCAAAGACAAGGTTATATTTACACAACATTGATAAAAGACAAGAAGACAAAAATCAATTGTCTGACCTGCTGCTCTAGTATCTGAAATGGCTTCAGTACTTTAGGCTTTTACACATCCACTAAGCCTCTAAGTCACATCAGCAGGCTGTGTCTCCATTCCTGTCACAGCATTACCCTTTTGGTGACTCTTAGTGTCTCTTGAAAGGCTGCAACCTCTTCCAGATATTTTCCAACCATTGCATCTTTTTTGGTCATTGGCTGTGGTACTGCAATTTCTTCTTGTCATCAGTGAGAGCCTCACAATTTCAGCGATGTTTAATTTTGTTCTGTAGTTGCAGAGTTGTAGTATTATAGAATGTAGGTGACAGAGGAACAGGCCTTGAAAGCCAGAGTGACCTCCTGCCTTTGGTCCAGAAGAACTCATGAAACACATCCTGGGTCACCAGGGAAGTAGTAGAAGAGCATCATGGGTTTGTGAACTGCTGGACCTGTCAGAGGTGAGAAAGACTGTTTGTTACCTTGAAAGGTATTGTTTACCTGTTACCATAAAAAGTAATAGTCTGAAATAGAATTGGTGATTGAGATACACTGTGGTGTAGAGTTACTTCCTGTTTGTGTGATAGTATGTAAGGATTTTTCACTGTGCAATAAATGTCTTTGCATACCACTGATTTACCAAAATATGGATATAGCTCTAATATGGATACCCAACTGAGACGGACAACAACGAAGTTAGAAAGTGTATGCTTTATTCGGCCGAGACCTGTGTCGAGATAGCTTCCCAATACGCAGGCAAAGTCACAAAGCATTACAAGGTCTATTTATCTACAAAAAATTCAGCATAAATGCATATTCATAACATTGCCACCACCCACTCCCTGCTTCGTATGGTAATTACCTGGAAACTAGTTAAGCATGCGCAAACAGCTCTTTTCTAATGGGTCTGAGGGCTTATGAATTTGGGAAGGGGGTCTGAAGAGGAAGTAAACTGTCTCTTCTTCGCTTTGACCCAGCTACTTTCTGGATCATTTTAATTAGTAGCATCTTTGGGAATCATCCAGGTCTTTCCTAAAATTTAATTGGGAAGATGACCTGCTTACTTTTCCTTGGGTCATAGTAATTGGTAGTTTTTGGAAATCATCCAGATAAATGCAGCTGTACAAACAATTATAACAAGATAATCAATCACTACTACTTCCCAGCTCCATTAATTAGTTCCAGCTGTTGTTTGCTTTGCCTACCTCTACTAAAGTCCTATTGCTTTGCTATCTAAACTCTACTTTTATTGAATTTCTAAATTTCATGTTTCACCACCATCTTGTGAAGTCCATGACCCCCCTCTTCAATCACCACAGTAGTTACACTGATAACTTCCGGAAGTATAGCAAGAAATCACTACTCAAGAGCTGATCACTTCCAGTAGCAGGGACAAAGGTTTCTTTTTGAGTATTTTTCTATACCGTGGAAGATGGAAGACATCCATTTCAGGGCTTCTTGCAATATTACTTTCATTACACCATAGAAAAAGGGGGCAGAGATGGGCCAAGATGTTTTACATGCTACTTAGACAGATGCAACCAAGGTGAGAAATCACAGCGCCACTACAAGGCTCCTCCAGATTTGCAGAGATAAACTCACTTTGTCATTCCAGCAAGTTTCTGTGTGCAGATACAGAGGTGTCTGATCTGGGCTCATGCACCAAAAAGAAGCAACACAGTTCTGTGTATTTGCTCCTGTGTACCAGCTCATGATTCCCACAAGGAAATCCTTGTACAAGGATGAAGGCAGCATCCTATACAATCAAGCAATCATCAAATACAAGCAAGACAGTGGTTCTACTGATGGACAAATAAAACACTTTGAGGATTTTAAACTCAAGGAAAGTGCTGAAAAAAATAAAATGGTAATAAACTGTCTGAAACAAGTGCACTCTGGAAATGAAAAGAAAGGAATGAATCTTCATTTAAAGAGTGAGCTTTAGGAATGTCTTTTCCATAGGCATCGCGGAGATAAACAGCGTTATTTCAAAGTCACTTCTGCCAGGAGCAGTTTGTGACAATGTGGGAACTGCTCAGGATTCTTGACTTTCTCCTGGTCAGCTGCAGTGTGACACACCTGTATGAAGATGCAATGTGTGCTACTTGTGTGTGTTTGTGTGTGAACCTCTGACAAGCATATTAGGCCTTGATTTCCTTCGTAGGAAATACTAAGTAAAATTAGGGCTTCTCTGACTTTTCATGAAGATGCTTATGAATTAATTGTCATAGCTTCTTAAAAAGATTGCCTAAACTCAGGGATGATGATGACTGTGGTTGACACCTCTGATTCTCAAAAGGGTATTGTTCACCCATGCAGGAGACAAAAATTCTTTGCTGTCCAGTGGAAAACTTGAAATTAACTCCCTTCACAGCTGGAGACCACCGTAAATTTCACCTGTTTCTTTCTCCAGTGCAAGACACTTCTTTTTCATCTTCTCTATATGGAGCAGCAACTCTTAAAAAAAATAAATTAAAAACCTCCCTAGCCCCTTAGAAATTGTCTCCCAATTAAAAATATTAAATCTTTATATGCTTGAGTATAGTAGTCATGATTAGAATATAAGACTTCTATGGTGCTCCTAAATTAGTGTTTCCTACATCAATTTATTTGCTTTAATAAAGACAATTTTTTACTCTTCAGTGCCATATGTACTTCCTGAGGACTGCATAAAGACACAAACTTGTAGATATACATGGTCTCCTCAGACACAAGTTTGAAAAAGTAGAGTTTCTAATATTACTGATGAATGTGACCAACAAGTCTCCTAATTGTGGGATTTTATAGGCTGGTGGCATTTACTTGTTAATGGCCAAGAAAGGAATTCATTAACGAGATTGTAAAGATCAACAAAAGCTTTAATTTGAAGCCACAGTCTGTATTACTTGTTTTCAATGATGTATTTTTTTCTGTAAGGATATTATTCTGGAAATGGGTACTTTTAGAACATCACCATAGTGGCAAATCTTGTAACTTAAACCCTAGTTCTAAAAAGTTGCAATTGACAGTACCACAGAACTTTATTTTTATTTTTAAAAAACTGAACCACATACCCTGTTAGGCTTCCAGGCTATTTTTAGGTGGTTTCTATAAAAAGATTTTTAGGAGATAGTAGATGAGGTCTACCCTCTCCCTGATGCATAATGTTCTGCAAGTCTATTCTTAGCAGCATTCTGACAGATTACAGCTTTCTGGTAGGGAGATAGCAATTGCTTAAGGACAGCTCAGAAGCGTGACTACACACTTCTCCAGCATGTCTGGAGATGGGGTTATTAATAACTGCCAAGGTCCTTGCTTGCCTCAGCAGCTTGCAGACAGCGAAGGGGCGAGTCGCTCAGTCTGTGTTGGCTCAAAAGAAAGGTTGTTCTCTCCGTTACCTGTGGAGATACTGTGGAGGCACTAATGCTGAGTTCCAGACCTCTTGGGACTTCATGTCTTTGGAAACCTGGAAAGTTTTGTTTCTAGGTTGCTCTCTCACTGAAGAAAAACCATCAACCTGCTCTTACTCCAACAGTGAATTACAAACTTCTCCAGGAAATGCTCTAACTGATCAGATAGCTGAGCTATAGTTAGGCCACAGACACTATGTAGTGATGAGGGCAGGACTATGTTGCTTGGCTCTGTTTTAGAAGAACAAATTTATAAATCAGAGATATCTGCAGTGGCGTGGGTTTTGTGTGAGTGGTTGCACACTCACACACACAGCCCTTCTGAGAAATGAAAAATTGGGACCTGGCTGTTATAGCTCTTGCTGCAGTGGTGTATTTAGGAAATTGTTACTTAGTAAAATAATTCAGGCTGGATCATTGGCAAACTGAATATAATACACATTTATTTTTTCATAGAAACCAATGTTTCAAAATACTCCTAGAAATAAGCATTTGGCTTCCTTTATTTCCTTTTAAACTGGCAAGGTACTATACAATCATACCTAGAAGTGGACCTGAATTTGTGAATGGATGGATTTGTTTCATTGCAAAGGTTGTGTCTGAACAATGGGGATGGATGGGCCTCCACTCCCAAAATACTGTATCTTAATTTCTGTGACATTATCCTATGAATGTAGAAATCAAATTTCTAATGAGACACTGTAGTTTAGTTATGGTCTTAGTTCTCAAGTTTTCTCAAGTTATGTTGTAGACAGACAGATTTCTATGTTTCAAGTCAATCTGTAAACACCCAGAGTAAAGACCAAGGCTTATGTGTGTAGGCCCTCTTTATTCTTTGGCATATCTCACACCATCTCATCACTGGTCCATCCTGTTACTGGTAAGGAGGAAGCTGCAACTGTAAATAACAGATGACAAACCTTAAGTGCCTCAGTGTTGCCCTGACTTTGCAGTGTTCAGTGTTTTCTTCTTGTGATATTTTTAGACTTTCTCTATCATGGCCATGGCTTGTTTCTATTAGCAATTATCTATGTTTTCCTAAATTGTATCTGTGTTTATGAATTCCAGTATACTGGGCGGAGAAATATGATTGACAAATACTTTGACCAAGTGGATTATAGGAGGTGGTGATTTCTACCTCCAATCCACGGTGATGTGTGAAAACATAAATAAAAGTCGGAGGGCTCTGCCCTCTCTCTTCCTGCTCTCTCTCCTGCTGCGTCTGTGTGTTCTTTGTGTGGCTCTCCTTCAGGCCCTTGGCCTAGCAGGCCTGCCTGGGGAGTGCCATACCTCAGCAGTCATATGCAGCCTAAATAATTTGTGTTGCTGTTGATTACCATAATTCAAGGAAAGAATATTATGCCTCTATTCAAGCAGCCACTTAATGAAAAAAAAATCAAAATTTATTTTCTACAATGAAGGCTCCGACTTAGAGCATCCCATTTTGATGTTCTAAGTTGGTAAAACATATAATTGGTGGGGTTTTTTTCTTCTCTCAGTACAGTTTCACCTAGCCCTGCCAGTTTGGATCATTCTGAAATTGTTCAGTGACACTTTAAATTACTGCTAAATGAAAAATCTGCACTTCTGTGCCTTAGTTTCCCCCTTTGTACATAGGCATCATAACAACTCTTACGAAAATACTCTGGGATTTAATGAACATTTTTAATATAAAATCTGACTATTACTGAGTATTCATTCTATATGTGTACATACATACATCCGGTTTTTGCTGTAGAACCGATTTTCTACATGACAAAAATATAGAAATGCTTTTATGCAAAAATAAAGAATCTGGGGTTTGTAATAGAGTTGTAATTGCAGTAAGACTTCTATAAGATTGCAAAGAGGGATAGGAGGAGGAAGTAAGATTAGTCAGCCCCAGGCTCAGCTGGCCTGGATGCACCCACTCAGTGAGTAACTCGATGATAGCAGAAGCTGTCACAGGAAGATGGTCAGCAGCTGTATTGAATTGTTCTGGGAGTATTAATTGCCTAATTGCAATTACTTCTTTACCTTTCCTGCCTATAGTAGCATTATAGGACACTTTGTTGGTGAATAAGGTGGTTGCCTAACTTTGTTCTTGGAACCGCTGTAATCCCAGCAATGATGTGATAATCACAGATTTGTGGGAGGAGGATTGTGCTCTCCATCCTGGCCTTTGCAGTGGTGCACTGGGACAAGATCACCTCAGCCAATGGAACAGGTCACTGCTGTGGGAGGGCGTAGTCCTACATCTGCACCACCTGTTTCCTGCTGCTTCTCTTGTGCCAGCTCTGATGCCTCAGTGAGCTGGTCAGAAAGGTAACTTAGCCAAAAAAACCCCCCAACAACAACCTCCTATACCCCAGTAGATACATACCAATGATGTAGATACATTCCTGATCTAAGAGGGGATTTGGAATATAGGGCAGGGAAAGGAAGCAGGAGCTCAGTGTTGCCTGCAGCTTCTCCAAAAGGCTGAGGGGCATCCAAGGCTGGGTTAGTAACTCATGGATACTACAAGGTGCAATTTGACTCCCACTTGTGTTACGTTTTGTTGTCTGGGGCTTGCCAGACCCCGCTGTAAGCCAAAGCAACTCACCAGTCCAGCAGAAGACCAGACTGAATGGGTGTTCTCCCGCCAAGTTAGTGTATTGCATCAGCTCAGTGGAACAAACAGTGGGGGAAATGCTGTGTGTAGGGAAGGAAGGTAGAAGGAATGAGACGGTAAATGGAAGAAAAAAGCCCTCTTTTTAACAGATTGACTCAGCTGTTTGTTGTAACTTAACCTCAAGTATGTGGTTTCATACTATCCCTAATGCAGGGAACTATAGGCAGTCCTCACACCCTCAGGCATGGGTTCCTGTTCCCTTGTTCATGCCTCACCTGTGCAGTTGTGTGGCTCCCGGTGGTGCACAGCAGCTCACTGCTCACCCAGGAACCATTTGTGCTTTTGATCAGCTCATCTTGGGTGAGATCATGGTGTGAGCTGAGGGAGCAGCAGTGCGTGGCAGAGGAAGAGGGCAGCAGCCCTCTTTAGCAGCAATGCAAACACAAAGTGATGTACCCTTGACATGAAACTACACACTCAATAACCACTGTGGAGGCAGGCCTTGGTGGAGTTGGGCTGTAGGAATGAATGCCCATTTGAATGGGGACTACAGGTGGTACCAGTCTGACTGAACACTGTACCTAAATTTCCTCTGAAATGCAAATATAAGTGTTGCTTTATATAACAAACCAGCAGCCACTGTAGCATGTCAATACCACTTTTCTAAAGGGAACCTTCATCTTCAGGCACTCTGAAGCCAAGGATCAGGGAGCAGCTGGGCTGCCCTCTGCTCCCTTAGGACAGGTGAGCCAGGAGCCAAGGGCAGCCCAAGGCCAGGCAAACAGTGATTCCATCAATGGGGTGCAGCCCCACTGCGCCAGAGGCACCTGAGCAGAGCGGTTTGGTCACTGCAGGGTGGCTTGTCCGGGGTCATCAGGCAGGACATGGTAACAGGCCAGGTCTGAGGCTGGTTCAGGAGCCCTTGACAGTCAGGCAGGCACAGCTGAGGTGCAGCTCAGGAAGAACTCAACACCCAGGCTCGTTGAAGGGCGAGGGTGGATGGCCATGTTGAGGCTGTCACAGTAATTAAGGTCTATTTGCGCACTCACTGCCCTGACACAAAGCTGTGTCTTCAAAATAGCACCTAACAGAGCCTTTACTAACCATCCACAGTCCTGTCAGATATCCTGGAACTGTTGGTCAGCATATATCTGACAAAATACATGTAATATTTCCAGGTTTCCTCACTGTCTGACTGAGGTGCAGGATATATTTTAGGATAGTAAGGGAGCAAAGAGTTAGCAATTCCTGGTGCTAAAACCAGACAGAATTCCAGGCAGTGAGCCTTGAGGAAAGATTTCAGTTTAATTTAAACAAAGATGTAGCATCTAAATCTTTCAGCCTAGCAAAAACAACACCAGGCTGTCAGGGAGAGCAGCTGTCTAAATGAGGATGCATGACATGACTTCACTACTTACAATACTTGGGATGAAAGAAGGATTTTTTTTCCATCAAGCCTTTATTTTACAAAGCAAATAATTAAAAAAAGGATTGCTGAAATACTCTGGAAGTTTTGACAAACTACACTTGTAGCACTATGGGAAGCTAGTTTTTTGTATCTACTTTTTCTTCTTTCCCTTTCTCCTCTCTGTCCTCCCTCCTAGGCCCTTCAAGAAACTTTTAAAAGTTTTAGGTGTTTTTCATGGAATTGTTTCATGTTTAATGGTATATGTGACTTTGAAAAACTGTATGGATAAAGAATCACTGTACTGCTCAAAAGAAATAATCTGGCAGAGAATAATAAATACATTTTAAGAACAACCTTGCACTGCAGAGCAGGAGTGCTGAAGTGCTGTTCTACCCAGGGAAGCAGAAGCATGCTAGGCTGGATCGCCCATGATGCTTCTCCAAGGATGTCTTTCAAGTCACATGCCAGATGGAGGATATGCACACAGAGCAATGCAGGCTATGATCTGGAACCCAGTTATGGCAGCAGTGTGGAAAATCCTGAAGAACAGAGGTGGATACTAGAAGGTCATTGGGTTGGGAAGGCACCTGGAGGATGCAAAAATTTCTATGGGGTGTGGCTAAGGACAATAATCTCCCCTGGCACTTACATGTCTTGTTCCAGCTCTGATTCAGGGAATTAAGTTGCCGTCTTTGGGAATTTGAGAATGCTATAAAAGAAGGACAATTTTTACTATAGCTTCTCCTGGAAGACATCCCTTGGTGGAGAGGACATGCAAAGAAGCAAAGTCTACAGTTGGCATTCTGGAGTAGCCAGTTTGGATGGCTTTTCCAGCCCGATATGGATACTCAGGGATCTCTGCAGCAGTCCTTCTAGGAGCTAAAATGACTTAGGGGAACAATCTAAATCTTTGTAGATATGACAACAGAAATCAATATTTTTGTTCACTGCCATCTCCTGATCAAGTGAACTTCAAAAGCCTTTTCATAAAAGGAGCCAGAAAGAGAGGTGTAATGAAAACTCCCAGGATGTGGCAGACCACTTGTTGTGCAACAAACGATATCAAAATATAATCAGCGAGATTGACTTGCTGCCACTTCAGACTGAAGCAGGATTCCTGGTCTATGACACTTGAAAGGGGCCACTGAATGCAACACTGATGAGCATTTATTTGAGCCAATTGTGCTTCACTCTGTTGTTGCTTCTCACAGATTTTCAAGAAACTGAGTGGCATCTTATTTCCATAGAGCCTACACCCACCTTTTGGCTCCTGTTTTCTTCCACATATGCCAGTCCTTCAATGGACAGTATTCTGAGAGAAGTGTAAAAGAAAGAAAGAAAAAAAAGGGTGAAGGCAGAAACAAAGAAAGAGAAGTAATTCAGCATGCACTGTAAGAAAATACATTGTTTTCCCATTACTTTTTTCTTGAGGGTATGGCCCAGTGAAGATGCTTTGATATCTAAACAAGTGTTGGAGTCATGGAGTCTTTCTCCTAGATTTGCCATTGCCAGAGAACTTTACTTTCTACCAGAGTGCACAGAAATTAAGCCCTGTTTAAAAACAAGTCCTGTTTTAAACCAGAAGAAAAGACTTGACAGGGAATCATATATACATAGGGTTCTGTTGCTGGCCGTGCTGCTAGCATGCTGAGTAACCTATGGGAAATTAGTTCATCTGTCTGTGCTTTTATTTCCCATAAATAATGATGCACATTCTTAGATGCTACTAATACTATGGAGCTGTAGTAATGTCCTAGTACGCTCGTGCAATAATTATACTCCAACATTTACAATGTTCCTCTTTCTGCTGAAAAAGAGGGAGGTTCACTAACAAAGTGTTATTAAGACAAAGATCACAGAATCACAGAATTCTTAGGGCTGGAAGATCATATTTCCAACCTCCCTCCCAAGGCAGGGTCACCAGGAGCAGGTGACACAGGAACACATCCAGATGGGTTTTGAATGTCTCCAGAGAGGGAGACTCCATGACCTCCCTGGGCAGCCTGTTCCAGTGCTCTGCCACCCTCAGTGTAAAGAAGTTCTTCCTCGTGTTGAGGTGGAACTTCTTGTGTTTTAGTTTATGGCGATTGCTCTTTGTCCTGTTGCTGGGCACCTCTGAAAAGCATCTGGCACTATTCTCTTGACACCCACCTTTGAAATATTTTTATGTATTGAGGAGATCCCTTCTCAATTTTTTGTTCTCCAGACTAAACAGGCCCTGCTCCCTCAGTCTCTCCTCGTAAGAGAGATGTGCCAGACCCTTCATCACCTTTGTGGCCCTTTGCTGCACCCTCTCAGTAGCTCCTTGTCCTTCAGGTACTGATGTTCTACGATATCTCTGTGACAGGTTTAGGGACACTGGCAGAACCTAAAAGCCAGGGAAGGGCAGGCGTTTCGCACTGACAGCCCACGGGCCCCGCTGACGAGGGTTTCATTCGGTCCGCGCTGGGCGCGGACCCCACACCCCAATCCCTTCCTTCATCCTACGTTTCCCGGCGTCACGCGCGCAGGGCGGCGCCGCAGGAAGCGCGGCGCGGGTCTTTCCGGCCGTGCGCGCGCCCCGAGCGGAGGCGCGCCCCGAGCCTGCACCGACGAGACAAGATGGCCGGGCTGCCCCGCAGGATCATCAAGGTACGGCCGCGCACCCGCCCCGCCGCGCTCCGCTCCGCCGTGTCCCGCCGGGGCGCC
>VYZT01029196.1:4217-19086 GCA_013400735.1 Pomatostomus ruficeps | reverse complement strand
GCGGGGATTGCCCGGGCGGCGGCGGCGCCTCACGGCCCCCGCTGCTGCCGAGCGCTGGTATCTGCGCGCCCTTCGGGGCCCGAAGCTCGAAAGGCACCGGGCACACCCCCCACCGTCTTCTGCCTGCCGCGCGGCTCCTCACCAGGGGCTTCCGCCAGGCCCCGGCTCCCCGGTGCAGCTCTCGGCGTGCTTGGGCCGGGGGAGGGAGGCGGTGGCGCCGTGCTCGGGCTCCTCCTGTGCAGTGAGGGACAAGCCACAGCGAGTAGTTACACCTGGGCTTCAGCTGTGTCTGCGTCGGGACATTCGCACCGGTAGTACACGCTGGCTCAGCCCGGTTTAGTACTACGTTTACTCGGGGCTGTCGGCCCTTACCCTATTAACGTGTCGTGCTGCCTGTTCAGTGCCATGCTTCGGCTTTGATTTGCCAAGCTTTGCAAAGGCTCTTAATTTTGGGGTACTTTCAGGAGATCCTCCGAATTCGGTTCCAGTTTAAGACTTGAATAATTTGGAGTCACTTGCTGAAGAGACAGATAACTGCATTGCAAGCTATCAAAACATAGCTCGGTCCTGTAGCTCAGGTGGTTGTTCCTGCTGGGCTGCTGTCTCGTGCTCGATTTGTAATGGTGTGAACTGAAGCTCTCGAATGGGTGCCATTCCCTTTACAAAAGTTATCAAGTGATTCCAGTATGGTTCGTTAGCCCTGGTAGGAAACGACAGCATCCTCATGGCTTGTTGCAGTGAATGGATGTTCATTTATAACACTGTGAAGCTCTCTCGGTTGGCAACCATTGTAAATACAGGAATGAAGAATATGTTAAGTAGTGGATGAAAAAATATGACTCTTTAGTCTAAGAAGTCAAGTTATGAAGTAGGTGATAGAGATGATGAGGTAAAATAAGACAGGAGTAATATTTCTCTTATGTGAAACAGAACTAAACTATGATTAGTGCTCAGAATTGTAAGCAGTAAAAATAAAGAAGACCAATCTTACAGATTTTGAAGCCTATCCAGCTGCCTGAGTGCACAGCATGCTAAGCTGAATGTATTTCAGGTGTGAGAGGGAGCAGTGATTCATAATACAGTGGAAGTGGTATTTATCACAGTGTTGCAGTAAGAGCTCAGTCATGAGGCTCGTGTCTGCATTAAATTTTTTCATTGCTCTTGACTATTCCCCAGAATACAATCGAGAAGTGCACGCACTTATGCTGGTGTGTAAATTTCCTTCTTGGTGCTTTTGTTTTCTTCATGCTTTTCTAGAAAAAAATGCTAGCACGATTTACAGAACTCACTTCAAAGATGTGTGGTGATGTGGGACTGTTTCTTTTTCTCCTGGAGAAGAAAGGTGGAGGGCAAAAGAGAGTGCTAGAAACTCCAGATTTTCTATGAAGGATCCCCCTTAGACATTTTTTTGAATTCTCTATTATAGGGTGGTGTGTATAGTGGGTTGGGTATTTCCATGTGTGCATTATAAGTTGTCTGCAGGCAGTCTAGAGCTTTTAAATCTTGGCTTGGTTGTGTTGGATGACCAGCTCTTCAGCTTGTGTGCTGTGCATGCTGTACGTTGCCAGATGTGCATATGATCTAGCACTTGAATCTGACTAGTTACTTCAGTGTCAAAAATGTACAAAGTCATATTTTGAAATATCGCAGCTGCAGAGGTGCAGACCCAGAAATATGCCTGCTTAAGTCTTCAGGAGTCTTGAGTGAGAATTGTTTTGATCTTTCTTATCGTGCCAATTTTGATTTTAGTGTTAAATTTCCTATTCTGGGTGCCTTAGAGGGAGGGGAGGCAGTGAACTCAATTGCTAATGAGAATTTGAAAGATCAGGAAAGGAAATGGAAGAGAGAGATAGGAAAGAGCTGAGTAACGGTAAAATAACTCCAGTAAAGAAAATGAAATCTTCATGTTATGTTCAATAATAAATTTTATGATAAATAAATGGCTTAAGTTACTTTTAGGAAAAGACCTTCTCCCTTTTCTCCACATGCACCCTTTGTGTTGTCATCCAGGGGAGACCTTTGATGGCTGCTTGGGGCTAGGAGATTGTATTTGGACTGTAATGAAGTCCGGAGCCTGGCTGGCCACTCCAAATGCAGTTGGCATTCCTTGTCTTGAGCGACTGCTGGCAGATGGCCAGGCTCTCAGGTTGACTTGCAGCCCTCTACTCCTCAGCTTGCGTCTTTGCTATGCGCAGGCTGTCATCCAGCCCAGGAGGACAGCAGGAGCTTTCCTTGTCACTGCAAGAGCTCTGTTTGTATTTCCAATACTTTCTTCACATTTAATGAAAAGGTGACAGTAAAGTGTTGCAAAGCAGTTGTTGCAAAGATACAGAGTTATTCCCAATTTGCTGTTCTCAGATTACTTAGAAACAGTCTTTATTAAAGTGTGTGTAGGAATGGTCTGTAAGCTCAAAAGATGACTTGCTTTAGAATTATGGCTGTTAGCACATCACAAATGGTGAGTAGAAAACTGATATAGTTTGGAATCTTTAAAGACAGAGTTGGAAAACCTTGTATCTTGTAAATAGAGAAGAGGTATTTTTGTTTTCTTCAGTAGTTCAAAATCAGGACTCCTGAGGGAATCATCTTGACAAAAAAAAAAAAAATCTGTTAATGTAGGATAAAATTGTGTTATTGGCACATTTACAAAGGTGTGTGGTTTTGATGCTCTAAACTTTTTTCCAAAAAGGGACTATTTCCAGTATTAATAGGTGAGCCTTTGCAACAGGCAATAAATAAGCCCAGTGACTTTTTCTTTAAAGCACTTATTACATCAATTCTTTCCTATGTTGCAAAGTCACGTAACTCCAGTCGAGTAACGAATTGAATTGCATCGGAATTTTTTTTTGGCTGACATTCAATCCATCTCATTGCTGTGTCAAGTGCAGTCAGTGTATCTGAATGGGATGGACAATACTGCCCCATATAATCTTTTAAAATGTTTTTTTCCTGCTGGTTTCATTGCTGCAGTGATCTCATAATTTATGATTTGATGTACAGGTCTATGAGTTGGCTGTAGCCAGTTTTTGGTAGCGCTTCTGTTACAATCACTGCAGCTGCTCCTATCATGAAGTAACCATCTGAAGCACTATCTGAGACTCCTTCAGTTTTTTTTTTCTAATGAATTTATCAGTATCAAATTACAGAGGCTTTGATTTCCTCCCCTGCACAATACTGTGTTGTCTGAGATACACTTCCTTGCTATTTACTGTGTGAGGCTATTTCCCTTATCTGCAGTGAACTCCTGCTTGCTGTATTTTTTGAGACTCTGGGAACACTTGGACTGCTAGCTACAAAATGCTGCTTCAAAATGTAAAATTTCTTGAAGATTTTATGGAGATTCTCTTGGTGTGTGTGATGCTAGGCACTTAGAGCATTCTATATTAGAGGTCAGTAGAATAAGCTTTATATGTTTGGGTTTTTTAAAAAATATAAATCAGGTATTTAGCCTGCAACTGGAACTTTCTAGAAGTTTTTTAGAAGTATTACTGGCAGGCAGCTTAAAGTTTCTTACTTTTTCTTGAAAGCTATTTTGAGACATGCACTTCTGCCTCCACATGAAAATTTAAGCCACTGCTACTTTTTGATTTCTATGACATTTCCCACCACATTTTTATTTCCTGAATAAAAAAAAATTAAATAAAAAAGGCTTGAGGTAAAGCTAATACCTTTTTGTGGTGTTTTGTGTTTCTTTGGATGGTGGATAGGCGCAGAAAACATTACTTCTGGAGAATGCTGTTCCTTGACATTTGTTAGAGAATGTAATGTCTTTTTGCACCTTGTATGCCGTTTGAATCTCGTGGATAATTTCAAATTTGGTAGAAGGGTGAAAATTTTGGGAATTTTCAGAAGTGCTTTTGTACTGTTCTTAAAACCACCTTCTCCTCTCCCTCCAGATGCAGAAATGTAGAAAGGTAATGCATGAGCTGTTTTGCAACCCTCATTGAGTCTTCTTGCCAGGTGACCAGTACAGCATGGGCTGGCTGGGATAGTGGGAGGGCTGTATGGGCAGGTATTGGAAGTCTGAAGCGTGGCAGGACAGTTGCTTTGTGCAGTTGTGGCAGGGAAGCTAAGAAGGCTCAGGCCCAGAGGATAAGAAAACTTTCCAGTTAGGTCTAGTTAGGTTAAGTTTTAAAAGAAAATGTGGAGTCTTAATAACAGATCTTAAAGAGGACACTGGTAACTTTTCACAACCTTTTCATTAAAGAAGCTTTCAGTAGACACTGTAGAATGAAAACTGAGGAAAACCCAAGCAAATAACCCAGATAAAGGCAATAATCTTGTTTGGACGGTCTTGTATAGTACTTGAGCAACTTTGAGGCACAAACCTGTAATAAACCAATGGGTTTTTAAACCTATAGTAAACCACTGTTTTTGTATTGCTTTGCATGCACTTGTTTTATACCGTACTTGTCTGGTATGTTTAGATGGCTTTCAGAATATGGTCAAAATTTGTTTTGTGTAATAGTACAAAACAAAACCACATTTATGTAGGTACACATGACTGGTGGATTAATAGTGAGAAGCAAGTTTCAAATTTTGCCATGGATGGTGTGATGGGTTGACCCTGGCTGGATGACACTCTATCCCTCCCCTCCTCAGCTGGGCAGGGGAGAGAAAATACAGCCAAAGGCTTCTGGGTCAAGAGAATCACAGGGAGGGATCACTCACCCATTACAGTCATGGGCAGAACAGACTTGACTCGGGGAAATTAATATAATTTATTACCTATCAAATCCAAGTAGGGTAATGAGAAATTACACCTAAATCTTAAAACACCTTCCCCCCACCCCACCCTTCTTCCTGGGCTCAACTTCATCCCTGATTTTCCTCTTCCTCCTACCCCTCAGTGGTGCAGGGGAATGGGAAATGGGGGTTGTGTTCAGTGCATCATGTTTTCACTGTTGCTCCTTCTCCTTAGGGGCAGGACTCCCTATACTCTTCCCTTGCTCCAGCATGGGGTTCCTTCATGAACTTCTCCAACATGTGTCCTTCCCACAGGCTGCAGTCTTCACGAACTCCTCCAGTGTGTGTCCTTTCCACAGGATGCAGTCCTTCAGGAACAGACTGCTTCAGTGTGGGTCACAAGTTCACACCACATGGGTCACATGTCCTGCCAGCAAACCTGCTCCAGCATGGGCTTCTCTCTCCACAGGACCTTTCAGGAGCTTGTTCCACTGTAGGTTTTCCCTGGGATCACAGTCTCCTTCTGGTGCATCCACCTGCTCCAGCATGGGATCGTCCATGGGCTGCAGGGGGACAGCCTGCATCACCATGGGCTGCAGGGGAATCTCTGCCCCCGCACCTGACGAACCTCCTCCCTCTACTTCTGCACTGACCTTGGTGTCTGCAGAGCTGTTGTTCTCACATAATCTCATTTCTTTGGCTGCTGCTGCCTAGGTTGTGGGGTTTTTTTTCCTTTCTTAAATGTATTACCTCAGAGGTGCTGCCACTATTTCTGATGGGCTCAGCCTTGGCCAATGGCAGGTCCATCTTGGAGCTGGCTGCCACTGGGTCTCTTGGACAAGGGAGAAGCTTCTGGCAGCTTCTCACAGAAGCATCTTTGTGGGCCCCCCCCACTACCAGAACCTTGCCATGTAAACTGAGTACAGATGCCATTTGGACAGAAGCTCAGTATGAATTGTTGTGTGCTTTAACCCCACTTTGATAGTTGACTCTACACTGCGTATTAATGCAAGCCTCCAGTGGAAATGTGCTCCATCAGTATAACTGCAGGAATGGTTTACACTCTTAGCTAGTGAATTCAGTTATGCCTCACTTTACTATAGCTGGATATGCACCATGAAAAGCTCTATCTGTGCTAGTACATAGATAATCCTCCAGGAATTTGCATTGCATCTCAGATTCACAATTCCAAAATCCTGTTATCTGCTGTGGAAAATTTGAGAATGAGGTCATTCTCAGGGGAGAGTCCTGCTGACCTTAAAATGCCCCTCTTCATGTTACTGTTTGGCTACAAGGTCTTATTCCAAGAGCGGGGAGATTCTGGATTTTTTTTTTTCTTCTGGGAAGGCACTGTTACTTGGAGTGCGTTTGTCTTCGTCTCATTGTAAGTGGTTTTGCAGTGGTTAAAATTGTGTGGTGATGGGAGCTGGAGAGCCAGAAGTGTGTGAGAGGATTGTGAGCAGCCCAGAGTTCATTCAAAGTGCTTGCTTAGCAGAGCTGTAGTTTCAATTTGTTAGACAGCTGTCCATATATTACTAGCTAATGTTTTCTAAATCTGCTGTACCACTGTTTTATTCTTTTTTACAGCTGATGCCTTTAACATGTTGACACTTGGAACATGTTTTCTTGCCTTTTTCTTGGGAGGCAGTGTTAGATACAGTTGGGGTTGGTGATGGGGTCTGGGAACCTGCAGGGTGGTGGAAGCATAAGAGTACAGGAAATATTCTCCCAGTTATGAGTCCAGGAAGCGGGGGCATGTGGAATGCTGATACTTGGGGATTGTATGGCAAGGAAGAGAAGTCGTGTGGAGGCTGGCTTTTGTGAACCAAAGTGTAGCCTTCTATTTATGATGTTTGACCCTTACTTTACAGTTTGATGGCATTGCTGCTAATTCTTTTTTTATTTGTCTTAAAAGGTAGATGTTATTTTCAGAAGATTTTCTTCAATGAAGTTGTTTTACAGTGATATAATTTTAATGTAAACATTCTGGAATCTCTCTGACAATATGACATCTGCTTAGGTAACCAATTTCTTTTCGGTAGTGCTGGTTACAGCCAGTTCTTTACATAATTGTAGCTAATGTATTGATAGACCCCTGGAGAATTTGTGCCAAAATGTGGTGTAATGTTATACTAAGGTTTGAATTAAGTCTTTATAGTTTTGTGAGGCAGCTTTACCCCTATATGTAGAAGACAGTTTTGACTGATAAATTTCACTTTTTCCTACTGCCTCCCCCTCAAAAATCAAAGCAAAAACATGCATGCTTTCTTACCTTCTTGTGTGCCATTTATCACTTCTTGGTAAAGGAGATCAGTGTGCTCTTCCCCCTTCTCTCTTTCAGACAGGAAAGAATTGTCATTTGGCAAGTAATCATAACTTGTCAATGTGCCAATATACTGCTTTTAAGTTTTGCCCTATGCAGCTAAAGCCTTTAGTTTCTATTTCATACCCCAAAATTAATCTGGACTATTGGATGTAGTTGGAAGGCAATGGCACTGGTAACTGACAAGGGTTACCTGTGATCAGAAGGAAAGTACGAAAGAAATGTATTCTCTGTGTAGTCTGAATTGAAATGCCAGAGTTGGTTGTTGTCCTTCTGTTTTTTGCAGAGAGCTGCATAAGGTGAAAAAGTTACCACCTAGAGAAGTTAGATGAACCAGAAGTTCGTGAAGTGATTAATCTGGCTCATTCTTGTAGCAGCCTCCCAGTACCTAAAGTAGGCCTACAAAAGAGCTGGAGAGGGACTTTTTACAAGGGCATATAGGGATGGGCCAAGGGGACTGGCTTCAAACTGAAAGAGGGCAGGTTTAGATGAGATGTAAGGAAGAAATTCTTTACTGTGAGGGTGATGAGGCACAGGAACAGGTTGCCCAGTGAAGTTATGGATGCCCCACCCCTGCAAGTGTTTAAGGCCAGGTTGGATGGGGCTCTGAGCAACCTGGCGTAGTGGGAGGTGTCCCTGCCCATGGCAGGGGAGTTGGACTCTCTGATCTTTAAGGTCCCTTCCAGCCCAGGCTGTTCTATGATTCTGATTCAGGTTGAACAGCCTTACTGTATGAACAGGTTCAGCTTGGACTCTGCTGGCACAAAAATTTTTGTGCCACTGAGGAACTGATTTGGCACAGAACTCTGCAGTAAAGGTTATTTCCTAAGCCAGATCAGTTCTGTGATCTCATCTGTTATTTGACTTTGCAGACACTTGGGCTGATGGAGTGCATGGAAAGATGACTGTTCAGATTAGCACTGCTGCTGAGAAGTTAGAGCTTCCCATTCAGGCAAACTTGCATTTTGTGAGGGAAGGAAATGGCAGAGGTAGTTACAGACTTGAGTGAAGTTAATCAAGAAGAACTGAGAACCATGCTGAAATGGTGGGTAGAAAAGCAGTTTGACTTAATTGTAAACTCAACAGCCAATGAAGAATGAAACAGAGGATTTCCATTCTCAATGACTAAAAATTAGTGGAACTTAGGTGTAATTTAAAAAAAAGAAAATCTCTTTGGTTTTTGCTATTGGCAGTGTCTTTTCATCTGTTTTAGAAATATTCCTGGAGGATTTGGCGCAAATGCCTGATCTCCCTTGGGAAGCAAATATTGAAATGACTGATGAGCAATCAGTTAAACTGAAAGATCTCTCTTTTTCCTCATCACATTTTCTCCCACATAAATTGTTATGTGTGGTACTCTGCAAGTGATAAGTGTTATCATTTCAGCTGTAGCAGGAAATTGAGCTAGTGGTTTTAACTTTAAGGCTGTCATCTCTTTCTAAAAAATTCTTAATTTGCAATATCATCTGTGGAGTCTGAAATTGTCCACTGCATTCTCTTTAGAAGTGGTTCTGGATACAACAGCTCAAACACGTCTCATATTTAAAATTACTGTGTGATTTATGCTGAAGCGGGCTGACCTTGGCCAGATGGCCACCTCAGCCAGGCAAGGGGGAAGAAATGAGAAGGAAAAGCTCATGGGTCAAGACAAAGACAGAGAGATAATTTACTGATGATCATCATGATAAAACAGACTCAACTTGGGACAAATGAATTAATTAATTTGCTTCCACATAAGATAGAATTGGATGGTGAGAAACGAAGACAAAATTAAAACAGCACCTTTGCCACTCGTTTCCAGTATTTAGCTTCAGTCCTTCACTCCTTACTCCCCTGTCCCTGATGGATGCAAGGGGTTGGGGAATGGGAGTTTATGGTCTGTCTGCAACAGTTTCTCTCTGCTGTTCCTTCCTCCTCACACTTTTCCTGTGCTCCAGAGTGGTCCACTCCACGGGCTACCATGTGGGTATCTGCTTCACGGTGGTCTTTCATGGGCTATGGAAAATCTTTGCTCCAGTGCCTGGAGCTTTTCCTTACCATCGTTCTCTGACCTTGGTATTCACACTTGTTTTGCTCACAAACTTTTTTTTTTCTTTTTTTTTTTACCCTTTGCTGTTCTCTCTGTGTGTTGTTATTTTCTATCCTTTCTTAAATACATTTTCCCGTGTGTGCCACCGGCTTGGCTGATGGGTTCACCCATGTCTTGTGGCATGTTTTTGGAGCTGGCTGTGTCTGGTGAGGTACAGCTCCTGGCCTCTCTGCACAGAGGTCACTCCTGGAGCCCCTCTCCTGCCAGCAACTTGACACATACATCCTATACATGTGCTCAGTTGGTGATGCAGTTAAATTAGATCGTACCAAATACAAAAAAAATTGGGGCAAGCTGTTGTGGATTTCTTTCAATTGGGGTGCCTTTTACATTTTACAAGTAACACTTCTCTTTGGCCATTTTGGGACTGTCCATACAGTGGTGCATTGCATCCTATTGTTCCTTTTATAAGTGGCCAGGGTTACTAAAAAGTTTATTTTGTGGACAGCTGTTTGGAGACTTTCACTTGTAGCACCTGTGGAAGAAATGTGTCAAGGGATGTGTGGATTTTGTTCATTTGTGCTGATGGAAGATGTGTTCACCCACAGCCAACCCCAGCTGTTCTGTGGTTTCTATTAGAAGTTACTGTCCTCTGCTGGATGGCAGTAGAGGTTTTATCTTGTCAGTCAGCATTTTTCAGGTTAAAGATCTAGTTAGGAAGACCTAGCCCACTTTTCCTGAGTTGCTTTGAGAATGCTGACTGGGTTTACTTTCTCAGTGGATCTGCAGGATGGTGATTTCTGGCAAGGTGGCAGCAATAAACACTCATACTTGAGCTGTAATTCCTGTTGTAGATTAAGTCCACATCCATGATCTATCTTCCCTGATCTGTTCAGAATAAAGCTAGGTTGGTTGAACCTACAAGAAAGGGTGGATACTGCCTACACTTTCCCACTGTCTGATGTAGATTAGAGAGGACTTGTACTTTGCCTTGGTAGGTGTGTAACCTCCGTCTTAGTAGGTGATGCTGAAGGAAAATTGCTTGACTACTGCTTAGTGAATTGAGCTAGTAAATGTGCTACTGAAAATATGAGGAAATAATCATTCCCCTGAGACTTTGTATAAAGATGTGGTATTGTGCCATTTTAAGTATTTGACAGCTTTAAGACCTGCAGTGTTTTCTGTTTATTTAAGAGGCCATTATTAATGTTTTGTGTTTTGAAGTTTCAGAATAATTTTATCACAGATATGTCAGCCTCTGAATGATGTTATCTCTCTTTTTAAGGTACTAGCATAAAGTTGCTAGCCATAAGGATGCTTTTCTGTAGTCTTAGTGCTATAAAAGGTTCTTAGATAACTGTTTATAACAAGTAAGATATGCTGAGTCTTTGGTGTTGAACACTTTCATAGATGGATGAAGGCTTTTAATTTAGTAGTTTACCATCTGTTACTGAAATTAGCCCAGTTGGTAGTTAAACTTCTTCCTTTGGAATGAGGAGGAAGGCTCTGCATTTCCTTTTTAGGTTGGTTACAGAATAGTAATCTGTTACACTGGTATCCTGCTCTGATTAACACTGCAGTCCCAACTCTTTAAACCAGCCCTTCCACCAAAAGGAATCTTCTCCCATCCTTCTGAGAGCATGTATTTGCACCCTGCTTTTTGTTGGCACAGCTGTTTGCATGGAACATGTAGTGCACTGCATCAGGACTCTTCTCTCTTGCATGACATTTTCCCTTTCTTTTCTTCCAAATTGGCTATGTGCTATGTTAGACCATGAGGTCAAGAGACAGCTATACAGGCAAAAGTGAAAGTGCATAATAGGCTGAACTGGAAAGGCAGCACAAGTTTGGTTTTTTCTTTTCCTTTCTGCAGTGGCTGATTATTTATCACCTTGCAATAGTCAGACCCTGTAAGGTGTTGTGATTTCTCTAAGCTGCCTTTGTTCTAATGGATTTTATAAAGTTCACTAGGTGATTTCACAGCTGGTGTTCAAGGACAGTATAGAGCAGAAGACATTCTGTAAAAAAGTGTCAATTGTAACACTCACTGTGACCACAGCATTTAATTTGTGGATTAATAAGCAGCATGTTTTATTTCTTAAACTATCTGTATAGCAGTAATATTGAATGTGAAATAAGAAAACTGGGGTGTCAGGAAAATGAAATGCAGGTAGCTGAATTACTAAGCAAAGCACATTTGTCTAGAGATATGGAGCTTGTTTGTGCTGACTTTGCAAGCTAGTTTCTCTTTAATTCTAGTTGCCTTCACATAGTAGCTTTAAAGTTCACATATTTTATAGGTGCTAGGTATTGATTTGTTCCTAACTGTTTCAGCTACATCTCCTGGCAGGCAGTGTAAAATTTGTGGTGGTAAAGTATTGTCATAACACAGGGAACATAATTGCACTATTTTTCCAAGCAAAGAATAGTACTCCTTTCTAAAACGCAATGAAGAAGCTTTAAAAATTGTCTAATCCCATGCCGAAATTTCTTCCATCAGTACTGGAGTGGTCTCTGTCAGACAGAAGCTTTACAATTCAGGTGCAGCGGCTCTGCTAGGTAAGAAATTATGTTTGGGTTCTTTTGCAAGTACTTGCAGAGGTGAGTCTTCTGATTGTGGTCATTTGCCACTTTTGTATTTTGGCACTATCTCTTTGTAGTTACTTGTTTGGTCCTGCCTTTATCTGTTGATAGCAAGCAAGACTTCTAAAGTAGCTTTTTGTTTTTCAAAAAGGTAACATGCAGAAATCTTTTTTTAGTTATTTTGACTGAGGCCTTGGCAGCTTGAGGCTTTTGTAAACACTTCTGCAAGACTGTAAGTGATTAAAATAGTATATTTCTAATGGATTCCTTGTTTGAATGCTTGCTCATATCTCCATATTCATTGATTTTCCTGTATTTGTGTGTGGAAGCATCTTCTGGGCTGTTTAGTTTACTTCCTTAAAGAAGTGCTCTGTCTTATTTTGTGTGTATGAACAAGGAGGATCTTGGTGGTTGTCTGCTTTTCAGTAACTTTTTTTTTCCTTTTGACGGAAAGCAGGATAACCAAGCAAAGAATGAATGAAACATACTCCCCTGCAGATGGATCTCTCCTCATTGTGTGGCTTCTCTTAGTCTTGGCAACCTCAAAAGCCCTCATCCCCACCTCCTGCTGTGCTGGTCTCTTCTGAAGATCACAGTGCTCTCTCTTTCTGAGGCTTCTTATCCTCACAGGTTACTGTAAAAACAGGTTGAGTGTTTCTTCCTCCTCAGGTACAATTAGTTTTTGATTTAATGTCTTCATAGAAGAATAGCTATGCAGAATGTCAGCTACACCATCTGTCCTGTCAGTATCATCTGTCACTCTGCTTCAGGCCACCTGTGTTAATAAGGAAACCTTTGCTTTTCCTTGTCAAAACACCTTCAACACTTCTGTGTTTTCTAACCACTTAATTAAAAATAAAAAAGGGGAGGCATAAAAATGGGGGAGACATAACCAGTTGTGATTGACAGATTTGGTTTTTTTCCAAGTACGGACTGGCATGTATCTTCCTTTTGTGTTTGTTAATTTATTTTAGTCAATGGAAATTGTTACATTACTTGGAATTGGAAAAAATGGCATAAATGCAGGAGTGAGAAGAAATCTCAATCTAAAAACATTGCAGAGTGTGACAAATAGAAATAACTGCCTACGGCAACATGGGAAACTCCATTGAAAGCTTTAGAGCTTTCAAAATATGTCCTGAAATCTCTTCTGTGAAAGTTCATGCTGGAGGAGAGTTAATGAAAAACCACTGCAAAGTACTGTTCTGGAACACTTACTTGATGAGAGTTTGTATTCTTGTGAAGACAAAATTAACTGTTCTATTGTAAAAACATTTATTGTGAGCAGCAGAAGAGCAAAACCTAGTTTTCTCTGAATTTATTCTTTTTCCTTTATAGCGTGTTTATATATGGGCGTTCCAGCTCTTTTTATCCTTACTGTCAGGGATTTTTGCTGAGCAAGAATGGTATGTACTTGGTTGGAATAAACTGGCCAAACAGCAGCAGTAGTGTTGTTCCTGTCTTCCTCTCCAGGAGCACTGAGCTTAGTTAGTCTTAGCCACTGACAGCTTACAAAACATACAGAACTATTGAAATTGGACAAAGGGTTTAAAGGCAGTTTTGGGGGGAAAGGGAGAAGTAATAGAGTGCATAAAACTCACTTCCTCAGTTTAAAAAGTGTAAGAAAGACTGCCTAAAAAGACATGGGAAGTCAAGTATTGCGTGTGTTTAATCATCCTGATTAGTTAAGAAAGGTGACAAGTTAGAAGTTTAATTAAAATAAATTAAATATTTATTTATTTAAACCTGTTTGAGAGACTTATTTTCATTGGGTGACCTTCCTCTGGGAATTACAGAATAAGATCAATGTGTAGTTAAATGTTTCCTTGCTTGGTCCATGTTTTATCATTCTCTTGTGGGTGATTTGAAGGGTGGTAGGTGGGGGTTTTTTGCCATTTTTTTTTTTTTGTTTTGTTTTTTTTTTTTTTTTTTTTTTAACTTGGTAATATACACTTAAAAGAAGTAAAATCTTTAGGCAGGTCGGCTTCCTGAGCAGGTGCATAGCATTGCCTGTACGCTGACAACTTTTTTCTCTCAAGTATTACTTATTTTTGCAAGTTTTATGATAAATCAAATTTGTTTTAGTATCAGCATGTCTGTAACTGTTCATCTTACCCTAAAATGTGGAAATTAAGTCCCTGTAATCACCTTAGAACTGGATCTAGTTGTATGTTTAAGCATTTTATATGCTTAGACCTTACAATATAACTTTTTGTTTCGTTTCTTCCTTTCTGTTCCTTTTCTATGGTGTCCCCCAAAATATATTTAAGGTATTGCTGTTAATGTCTTCATAATTGCAGGACAAAACCCTTATTTATTGTCAGAATTTAGGAGGTGTTGATGTATTTAAGTACAAACATTGCACGTTTGCTCAATAAATAGCATGTTTTCTGCGTTTCTCAGTATAACAAACTTGTCTGTGTTACACAGTTTTAAAAGGTGTGTTTTCAGAAGCTTTTGCACAAAGGCAGTGATGTGTATTCATGGGGTCATGGCCTGTCATTTTGAGTGTGTCGGAGAAGTTTAGCCTGCTGCTTGCTCTCCGCTGCACCAAAGCCTGGTGTGAAAGATGAGTGTCAACCAGTTCCCTCACAGGTTTCTTTCAAGTATTCATCCTCATTTCTGTTTGAAAACAGCTTCAATTATGCCAGTAGCAATGAAGCTCCGTGCATAGAGCAGGAAGCAAGGTGTGCTTGCTTAAAGCAATTTTCATCTAATATTAATGTTCCCCAAGGGACCTGCATGGGCTTGGAGTAGGCTCAGTGCTCGTGTGGCTGGATGCAGCATAAACGCTTTTCTTGGAACTCCCCTTTTCTGTGGTGTTTTCTACAAGATAACCAGACTCACGGACTGTGGGGGCATGAAGGGCTCTCTGAGTGGGGTGATGTGCTCGCAGTGGAATTGCCCCTTCAGTATTACAGGGTGCCTTCATTGAAAGAATTGTTCTTATCATTCATGAGCTCTCCCATTGTTTATTGACACATGGATTTTAGTGGCAGAACGTGCAGCTTGCAGCCAGGCAGTGCTCCCTGAGGTACGCTGGCAGGTAGAAGTGCTGATGCTGCTGCCAGAGAACTGCTGATTCTGGGTTATTTTAAGCCAGGATTGGCTGCCCAATGTAGTTACAGTCAGCATACTGGCATCACTAGGGAGGTAGTCTGGGGACTAGGGTGACTGAGGGGGAGCTGGGGACTACAGAGATCAGCCCAGCTATTAAAATGTTATCCTTAATATTAAAAAAAAAAAGT
>VYZT01029193.1:0-23878 GCA_013400735.1 Pomatostomus ruficeps | reverse complement strand
CCAAAATCAGTGCATGACTTCACCAGTGTGCTAGCCGAACCCCTATGGTTCGGCCGCTCGTCCTCTCCTAAGTGTGTCCGGGTCTTTGAGTCTCTGGCTCCGTCCCCGGTCGAAGGCTGTGGCGGTCGTTACGATGGATGCCTGGGTTAGTGAGAGACAAAGTCATATGGCATGTCTGTGCTCGCCTTTTTCCCAACTTGGCAATCAAACTCGAGATAATTTTTAATATAGGACAAAACATAGAAGCTGGTCTTCACTTGGAGGCCTGCACCGGTGGTTATGGAAGACTGCCCACAAAAGCCCCCACCGTATGAGTACATAGAGCTTTAGAGGTTTCAGGAAATTTGCATCATTAGTAAAAACCACCAATTAGGAGTACAAGTGGCAAAATTAGACATTGCAATTTGTGTCAATCTCCATGCTGCAGCCACTCTGGGACCATTAAGGCAGGGAGTGGAGTGTAGGTGTGTTCCCTGGAAGCAGTGCTTTCTGTCCCAACAATTATGTGTTGTGGTTGAAGCAGCAGTGGGAGGCTGGATCGATGAACCACCTGTTAGGTGCTGCTGAGAGATTCGCGGGTAGTGCGGGAGGTCCTCTGCTCAATTTGCTGTGAGAAATGTTGGTGAAGCTCGATCCTTGGGGTGGTGTAGTACATTTGGCAGGAGAAAGGCCAGGGCTGAGCTGCTCCAGCTGACGCGGAACCATCAGAAAGCTCACATGAGATGCAACGTGCTGTGGTCATGCCCCTGACACAAAGCCCTGAGCTCAGTGCCTGGACACCACCTGGAGTTCCCCAGACTGGGGAACCTGGGAGGATTTCAGAGGTGGAGTAAGGCCAAAACCAGCTGTCCAGGTACAAGTTTTACTGCTGTGTTTTTTGCAGTCATGAAGAAATGTTCTCTAAGATCTCTAAGAGCGAACGAGTGCTGCTCCTGTGTGGTTACCCGAGCTGAAATGTGCAGGTAGCTGCACACTGTGCCCAGCGCTCCACCTCTAGTACCTGGTGAGCTGAGTGGTAGTAGCATCTTAGCACGTGCCTGGCTGGATGCAGACACACAGCTGGGGCATATTTTTCCTGGGAAGAACTGCACGGATAGACATTCAAAAACCCACGCCCAGTGAGCTCTGCTAGAATATTTTGATGCCTGCTTGAGATACTTTGACCGGACAAAACATATGCCACTCTAGAGTCAGCCTGGAGCAAACGGCATGAGGAAATCTGGAAGTGTGGTTGTGTTCTTTAAGTTGTATTTCTTGAATGCCTACAGCTTCATATGGATTTTACCCAGGTTTCTAAAATATTCCCTTCAGGATTCAGTAACTCATGGTCAAAAAGATTTTCTCCTAGATGTGAAATTAAAAAAAAAATTAAAAGTCGATTTTGTATTTAAACCAATTTGTAATCTACAAGTTTGTCTGGACTAGCTGTCAGCTCTCAGAAAATACTCCCTACTATTTACATCTTTCAAGGTTGTGGAAAGAGAAGGTTAACACCCTGCTATCTTTTCCTGCCCTTTTGTAGTGAAGTAATCTAATATTTTACAATAAAATTTACAGGGTTGTGGTTTGTGATCCATAAATGATATTTGTTATGATTTTACGAAGCTATTTACAGGTCAGTGTCCTGAGGGTGGTTCCAGCCCTTTCTCCCTTGGCCAGCTGCCCTGTGAAACCAGGTTCCTGTGCTGTGTGGCTGTGCAAGGCACCTGATGCATCTGTTTTGAACAAAAAGAGTGACAATTGTGTGTTGAAACTTAGTACTGATTCCCTTTGCTGTTCAGTATTTTACGCTGTTTATTTTGAGTGACAATATTCAGATTGTTTCTGATTCAGAGGATATGTATTTTGGGCCTCAATTCTTTTTTAATGATGTGTTATCTCGGGGGAGCTGTTCAGGACTGGGTAAGTCCATTGACTAGAGAGTGTGGATAATGTTTGCACAGCCTCTGTATTTTCGGTGCTCAGTCAGTGATGACTGAAGTAAATAACGAAAGCTGAGGAAATTCAAAAATACTGCCGTCATTTTGCACTTTTTAGTTTAGGGACCAAATTGAAATGTATAGTGATCTGAAGAAAGCTCAGCCCAGCTGGAGCTAAACATCCTTTAATTAACCTTTGCAGGATGGAGGTGTTCTGTAAAGGGAGCCTCTTAGTTAAAAATTAATTCAAGAAGGTGTAGAACGTGGCAGCCAGACATGCCTGAAGGGTTCATAGAAACTGTAAGCACCTGTTAAAGGCACAAGTATATGAGTCTTTTTGTTTTAGAATACAAATGGCTGGTTAACAAACATCCTCAAGAATTAGCCACCCACATTCTTCCTCCAAAGAATCACAGATTCCTAGCTCCCAGGCTCTGAGATGTAATTACCATATGAGGAGGTCTGGGAGAGCTGACAAGTCACCATAGCAACCTCCTGGCAGAAACCTTCGCTCATGCAATGTAAAGCAAAATTTCTTTTTATCTCAATGGCCCTAGTGAACCTGACTGTGTTCTCTCTTTGCTCTCTGCTTCTCTTAATTTCATTGTACTCCTCAATCACAGTCTTTTCTTGCTCTGAGTCCTGAGGGTCCTCTTCTAAATCTTCCCATGAAAGTTTTGAAAGTCCTGTGCAGTCCCTGTTCAGAAGAAAGGCTCTCCAGGCAAGTTTATGTGAGCGACAGAAGCTATGCAGCCTGTATTTGGTGGGATGCAGCGTGTGCCAGGCAATTTCCATGGCTGTGATCTGCGCATAGTAGAAGGAGACCAAGACCTGCTGGTTGAGGCTGGTGGATGGCAGGAGGGTGCTCGGCTGTGGCACCCTCACTTGGCTGTGAGAGGGTGTGTGCTGGTGCACAGGGAGAAGGCAAAGCAGGAGAGGAGCTCCTGAGATTTAAAGCAGTTTGGCTAAGGGGTGTTCTCAGTTTTTTGAGGAAAAACTTGAAGTCTGGGGTGTTTAAATGGGGGTAACCAAGAGGAGGAGATGGATTTATAAGGAATAAGGTGACTATAGATAAGTAGGTTATACAGGAAAGCAGAAGAGAGGGACACTTCTATTCTGTCTGGAAACTAGAGTGCCTGGAGCAGCAGGGTGCAGTGTTCAGCAGCCTTAGGAGGTTCAGGCTTTCCCTGGTTGCTCTTACATCCCTCTCAGATCCAGTAAGGGAGCTACTGGGAGCTGCTGCCAAAACGTTTAAGATCGCACTCCTGCAGGAGACAGACACCAGCCCTCCAGGACCCGTTTGTCCCTTCGGAGCTAACTCACAAAATTCGGGAGTTGACCTCTGGCTGGCAAAAGTGATAGGCACACAGGGCTCTCCTTCCCAGGGGCCACTCTCTCCCAGACCTCACTCATGAAGTCTTTCTCAGCAACAAGTAAAAATCAGTATTTTTTGAACTTGGCAATGACTAATTAACATCTTGCAGGAGGGAAGAAAGATACTGGTGTTGATCTTTACATTATAGTGTTACATACTACAAGTAGAGGCTAGACAGCTGGTGTGTGGAATTTACAACTAGCGTTCTTTAGTGCAGTCACTTTTGAAACAGAAACGAGGGGAACTCTGCAGTCGTTTCTTTCCAATTTGTGTTTTACAGTGTTCCATATTCTGGACTTTGCTCTGGACAAAACCTGTATGACCCTGTGACCTACCATAGGCTGGGAGTGTAATGATTTGTTTCTTAAATGCTATTGCAAAAGTCAACAGATCATTTCTGGAGTAATAAGAGAGAAGATTGGGAGCAGAGATTTGTTATCACAGCAGATTTTCTGGGACCTAAGAAATATGGTTTCAGAACAGAAATAACTTGCTCTTCGTTTCCTGACTCCCTGAAAACATCACAATGTCCCATCTGATTTTCTCTACATATCTCCTTCACCAGTCTTTTGGCATCTGACAGAAGAAACAGTGTGGAGCAAAAATCTACCTTAATTTCTGTACTACACGGGGAGGTGAGTTTTTGAGCAGAGCCTTTAAATAACTATGGTGTTTTTAGAAGGAAGTATGAAAATGTATAGGAAGTCCTATTTAGGCACTGCAGGCTGGGAACGTAATGATATATTCCTTAAATGTTACTGCAGAAGTCAGCAAAAATTGCTGGAGTAGTAATGGAGGAGGCTGGGAGAAGAGATTAATTGTCCCAGCAGCAAATGGAAAACTGGATGACGTTTCCTAACACTGTAAGTTTTGTAAAGTGCAATTTTCAAAGAAAATGGAGGGAGCTGTTATTAGCTCAGAGGTTTTTATCATTTTCTAATGTTCATTTTACATGTCTGAACACAAAGGGACAGGTTCCATTTTGCCAGGGGGCAGGGTGCTGTAACCCTTTGTGGGTTACAACAAGGGCTGTGCCTGATGTGAAGCTGAGCAACTCCACTGAATGGAGCTTGGCCAGTTTAGACCACTTGGGGATCTAGTTCATCCCTCACAGTCATCTTATGTAACTCATTAATAGGTGAAGATTTAATCTAGTGTGGTCCTAAACCAAGTTTTAGTCCTTCCTTTGGCCTGGTGAATAGAGGAAGCAGAACAGCACAGGGGAGCTGCGGGGAGCGAGTCTGGGGCTCTTGGACATCAAGGCTGCCTGTCCACTCTGTTGCTCTGGTTTAACTGTAGTCATTTTGGAAGCAAGTTTAGTCAAACTGAAGTACAAAACAGAATAAACTCCTTCCAGTTTAGACCGGCATATTTGGATTTTAAGTGTTCAGCGTATGCTTATACCCTGGAACTAGCCTTTTCTCAGTTATAAGCATGTTCCCGGGGCTTAGTTATACTGATCAAAATTTGCTTGTAATCAGAGCCCAGGCATGAGAACAAATACTTTTATTGACTGTGCTGCCTACGAGCAGCTTTGTGTCCTGTTTCTCCCCGTGGCCTTTGCCCTGTCTGCTGCTGTGTGGCTTATCATCACATCAGAGTCTGTAGGATATAATGGTGGGTCAGCACACCCAGCTTAGAGGCACTGGCAGGGCTTTCTCTTCTTGTTTTCCCTACATTTTAGGAACTTCACCGCTTTGTCAAAACAGATTGGAAGTTGCTAAAAGTTTGCAGAGTTGTGACGGAGGAACAAAACACGTACAAACTTAATCCCTTTTAGAAATCATCAGAATCCAGAGGGTTTGCATAGCTGTGACCTTTACAGAGATGACTGATCTAGTGACTCAGCCCAGTCATGGGGAGCAAGGACTTCTGGGCTCCTGTGCTGTCAATGCCATTCCAGCAGATTGCAGGAGCAGTTTGAATTTCTCACCCAAGTAAGTGGGCAGGGGTTGCTCACCAACTTCTCTTTTTCAGAACATGCCTAGAAAATGAAGAGGTTCCTGTGTGGCCCTGAACAGCGCACTGCTGACAAGGTTCTTTGCGTCTTAATGGCTGCCGCTCACCTTTTTCTCCTGACAGGTACAGTAATCCTGCTCAGGATTAACCACACGGATGCTGCTGCCAGTGGGCTCTGGGCATCCCACAGCCCAGAGAGTGTCTGATGGTGTCCTGGTTTGTGTACACACAGTTTATCCCTGCAGGAGCCAACTTACCTCGTGTTCTGCCCCAGAGCAGCAGTTGTCCTTGTTCTGGACCTTTCCCTTCAGCCAGTACCGGAGTCCCTGAGCATGCTGGCCAGAGACCTACAAGTCCGGACATGATGCATGCCCTCTCCTGGGCTGCTGGTTCAGTCTGGGCTGCAGATGAGTCAGTACAAATGAGAAAATATGTCAAGGAGTGAAATGTCAGGTTTTGGTCGCATCACAACGGTTGTCCATATTTGGAGGTGAAAAGGCTCATGGTTTTGTCATTATTCACTTCATTCCCTCCTGGGTGTCTTCCTGCATTTCTGTATGGTTTTTTTTCTAATTTTACTTTGGTCACTATAAAATAAGAGCTGAGAAATTGCTCCATGGTGTCCTGGGAAATGCACAAAGCTACTGACAGACCCAAGCTCTGCAGTAATAATTCAGGCCCTGAGTCAAACACAGTGAGCTGTGCTTTATGAACACACTTTCGCTCCACCATAAATCCCAGCAAAACAAGAACTAGTTCTATGCTAGTATTTCTTTCTTTGACCTCTCCTCAAGAGCAACGCAGGGCACAGAGATAATTCATACCTCTAAAATACACCCTGCATGACTGGGGTCACTTCCAGCACACAGGGCTGTCGAGGAAAACTCTTCTCTTTCCATTGAAAACCTTCATAATAAAAGGACTGAATTAATGTCTAGGTCGTGCCAAATCTTTCAACCTTCTCTCAGCTTTGGCTCAGAAAATTGGACACCCAAACTGATACTGGACCATGTGGACCCTAGAGCTGAACTATGTATTGATTCCTCTTTGACATGTCTTGAGGACTTTCTTTTCTTTTGCAGAGTTAAATTTGTCTTTTTACTGGTAGTGTGGGTGATCTCAATTAAATTTCAAGGGCAGCAGAAACGAGAAATAGAATAAAGTTTTAATTTTTTGAATCACAGTGCAGGGCGGTACTCAAGTGAGCACATAGGGCAGCTTTTTCTTTGGAAATGACACTCTATTTCCCTTTTTTATTCTCTTTCCCAATGCTGTTTGCTTACAGAAACACGCTATCTGCATGGAGAACGCCTGGATTTACTGGGAAGGAATGATAAATATGTGTCCCTAGTCAACTTCAGTATCCCTGAGCTCTCTCAGTTCACGGTGTGCATTGACCTCCAACTGAGGTCAATTGACTGCCAACATCAGCTCGTGGGCAGTGTTTTCCTATGACATTGATACCACCTGCATAGACATAAATGACCTACAACTGGGGCTCTCTGGAGGAAACAAGCACCTGATACTTTATCTTTTTGGCATGAGATGAGATACTGACTTGGGCCTTTTTGGGTGGTACAGTGTGTGCTGCCTGTGCGACAGCAGGAGGCAGCTGCTGCAGGTCTACTGCAGTGATGACCTTGTGCACAGCGAGGCCATCGGCAGCACGGGGTGCCTGAAGCCCAATGGCAGCCTCGTGCTGGGCCATCTGCACAAGAGGAGGGGTGGCTTTATTGGAAAGGTCAGCAACAGCTTAATCGGCAGCTTGTACTACTTGCAGCTGTGGGACCGTGTGCTGGGCCAGCAGGAGCTGCTGGACTGCGCCATGGGCAATGCTGTCAGCTGGAAGGAGGAGTTCTGGAACTTCAGCACCATCCTCCCCGTTGGGGACCGTCACCTGCGCTGCATTGAGTCTGAGTTACTTCATCCTCCTGGGGCTTGCGAGTTTCTGGTGATGACACAGAAAGTAGGGAATCCTTCAACGCTTGGGATTCTCAAGGTGCCCGGGTCACTGCTGCTGTGATTGAGACCCGGGGTGGACAGAGCTGTGGCCACACTTGTGACATTGCCTGTTCTCCCCACACAGGCTCCTCTTTAAGAGGATTACAGAGGTTGTGGATGACGGAAAGCTGACAGGTGCAGGCTCTGCCACCGAGATCCTCTGCAGGCAGCATCTTTTGGATGAACCTTCTAGTGATTTATCCTTCTGCTGAGGCACCAACCTGCTGCTGAGCTGGCCTGGCATTGAGTGAGGTAGACTGGACTCAGATATTTTCTTCTATGTTTAAAAATATTTAATGCCGTGAGTTAGATGATAGACTCATAGAGTCATGGAATGATTTGGGTTGCAAGGGGCCTTAAAGATCGTCCAGTTTTACCTCTCCTGCCATGGGCAGGGACACCTCCTGCTAGACCAGGTTGCTCCAAGCCATGTCCAACCTGGCCTTGAGCACTGCAAGGGATGGGGCATCCACAAGTCCTCTGGGCAACTTGGAATCATAGTAATCGTTTTTCTGCAAGGCTCCTGTCTGTTGTGTGCCTCAGATAGATGTAACTTCCTTGACAAGCAGTCTTATCAGTGTTTTGGGTTAGCTTATCATTCAGCCCTGATATCTGTATGTACTACATGGTATTTAAATTATGCAGAGAACCGAGATTTACTAATGGACCAATCGACTGACTGATTTACGTAAAACTAACGATACATTTAGGTGCTCCACAATAACAGTGAACATTTCTCTGCTGGTTGTCTATAAGCTGATGGCTTCACAGGGAAGGTAGTCACAGCATGAAGTAATTGGTCTTTTTTGGTGTTCCCTTTGAGAATCCAAGGAGCGTGCCAACAGATGGCACATCTCCATCACATGCGGCATCCACTGACTTCACCTCAGTTCCCACTACACTTCCCCATCTCCTGCTCCAGGTTTTATCAAATCTGAGCCCAAGGCAATGAGATTATCGTGAAATCTCTGACTGACGATGAAACTTCTGCTCAGAGGGATGCCCCCTCCCTCGCTCTGCACCAAAAGACACAGGCATTAATAAAAATTGCTGTAAATTACAACCTTCCGTCTGTCTCCTGGCTGCCTGCCCCACTGCCTCTCTTCAAGTGCTCCTCCTCCTGCACTGCCTGTTGCCAGAAATATTTCCCCACTTGTATCCCTTGCTGGGGGAGCATGATCTGATGAGGAGGGAGGAGGCTCAGTTTCCCTTTTCCAATTAACATGTTTGCCCTTGGGCCCAATTGATCTGTGGGAAAGGTGTGTGCTTGGCTTAGCAAGAAGTCGAGAGAAGCTTAGTTGTGTTTGATGATGAAAATCTTAGCACCTCAGATCAAAGCCTCCACTCGGTATGCCTGGACTTTAATTTTTCAGAAAGAAATAACCTGGATGAATTTGAGCATATTTTTAGTGAGGCAAAGGATGTTAGAGAGAGGCTTTCGGTAGCCAAAGCATTCTTCCCTTCTAAAGCAGTCCCCATGAACCAGGTGATTTTTTCTAGTTAGGATTCTCCAGAGCAGCCTGAATCGGACATTCAGTCAGTGAAATGTTGGCCCAAATATTCAAAGGTATCAGCAAGGAGAGACAGCAGCATATCTCACAAGTGATGAGCTACACTGACAGGCACTGAGGCTACTCTTGCCTGTGGTACCATGAACCACTGGATCCACTTTGTTATCTACACTGGGAGGAGGGTTACTGGAGTCTGACATCTTCCCAAGAACAATAACTAAGATGACTGTTGTGAAATTACAGAGATGTTCTTAGAATTTAATCATGTTTGAGGATCTGTCGTGTCAGATCTTAGCAAGACCTTTAGTACCACTGTAAATCTACTCTTTAGTTAACTGGATTTCATAAGCCAGCTGTAGTATGGAGGCAGACCGATGATACATGTGGTGGGGATAACAGTGAGCAGTGTAAACACATATTGACATTTATGTTCCGTCTGTCAGGCAGGGGAAGCTGCACCTCGTTGTAGTTCATGTGGCTTGTCCATGTGGGATCATGCATGTTCGGTCTGTGTGAGAAAATCTGAAGCAGACATGTAAGAAGTTGTGCCAAAGCATTGCTATGTAATGAAATGTCATGGGGAAGTGCTGTGTCAATGCTAACGTCACATCTCAAATTATTGCTTATGCCCTGTAACAATTTCTAGCTGCAAGGTTTGCCTCATGTTTATAGGTGTTGTTTGTAGATGTTTTAAGTTACATTGCTTGGTTCACTTTGGCAGTAGACAGGTTATGCAATTGTGCTGGGAAGTTAGGCAGCCTGCTTTGTTTTGGAAATCCTACATCACTTTTGGAAAGCCAGGGCTCATTTAGGCAAAGTGAGTGAAACTTCTCATACGAACGTAGCCAAAAGTAGCATCAGAAAGGTGTGTTGGCATTTTAGAAGTGCTATAAATATTGTAGGAATTGCATTGGCTTTGCTTGATGTAGCAGGAGTAAAGTTACTGTTCTGCCTTTGCTTTTTTCCCAGAAATCCTGAAGATGATCTTCTGCTTTTCCAGCTCAGCTGGGCCTTTACTAAAAGTGTAGAAGTAAAAGTGTGTGTTCTCATGCTCTTGCTGACTCAGTCTTCATCTTTCTCCCACTACCTCACCCACACACTGCTTTCTGGTTTTCTTCTTAATTTGAAATTATCTGGGAAAGGGATGAATATTCAAGATCTGAAAACGACTGCTAATAATATAGAAATAAATTTATTGTAGTTCTTATTGGTTAGTCTTATTTTTGCTGCTCATCTATGGGAAACCAGCCTCACAAGGAAATGGTACTTCTGGAGGAAAATGTTGTGATCCTGCTTTTCTTTCAGCACCCGGGCCTGCAATGTTATGGGGTGATTCAGTTCACTGCTATTTTCTGTTGTACCTGTGTGCATAAAAATTCACAACGCCAGAAGTTTATGTCCAAAAAGGAGACAGAGGAGTCCTGTAACTTTATTCAAATAAAGGGAGAGGCCATGGGGCATTTCCCCTGGGGTCTCTCAAATTGTTGGAGGACGAAGCCTCCTTTTAATCCTATTTTCCTGGCCACATCACCCTCTCTCTTTCCCCATTGGCTGAGGTACTTGAGAGGTACAGGCTTCCCAAATCGACTATTACATAACCCCCCCTAATATGCAATACACAACACTCCCCCCTCCCTTTTGTATCTCTGTTCCTCTGTAAATTCAGGAATTTTACATGGCTTTGGTTGAGCAACATTCCTTGTCAATTAGTAACATTCCTCTGAACTTGATGGTTCCTTTACGTTACTATCTTATCTATCAATCTCTGGTCTTACCTACAAGCAGGCTCACACAGTCTGTTCGTAAAGACAGGCTCATTCCTTTCGAAGGTGACAAACATCATGTGTTTTCTCCCTGTCTGCCTGGTGATGTGGCAGATTGTGTGCAAAATGCAAAAGTCGTATCTGCTTTGACAAGGTGGTTCACTTCAAGGAAAATTAGCTATGAATGAATGCCTGGAATTCTTTACTTTGAAAACGACAGGCAGGATGGCCAGCAGTTAAAATCCTTATGCCAGGTTATCATTAACCCAGAGACCATGAATATCAATATTCCTCTCACAGGCATTACAAATGCCTTTTCCTGAAGGCTGGCACAGCTTATGTGGGCAAGAAGGGAACACAGGTAACTGTTCCCAACACAAGAAACAAAAAAGGATAAAGATGCATAAGCTCTGGTTTTCCCTGTGATCTAAATCCCGTATTCTCTCTTGTTATGCTGTGTTTACCTCTCTGTAAAAAAGAAAACTCTTCTGTCATTTTTATTCCACCAGGCCATCTGGCACCTTTCAAATTTTTTCCTTGACCTTTTAAAATTATCTCAATTAAATATTTAATGAGTTATCAGCGAAACCTACATCTTTGGCTCTCTGCCTAATTATATTTGATAGTCTACAGATCACACATCTCAACAGCTTATCTGTTAGAATAGCTTCCTGTAAACTGTATGCATTATTAAACTTTATTAATGATATAATAATGACAAAAGTAAATGAATCTGTGCTTTGCAAAAGTTTGCTGCAGCATTATGAGTGATAAACTAAAATGTCCCCAAGAGAAAACATTGCGTTGAATATCCATTTACACCTGTTCAGCTCTCACTTGTCTTCCCTGCCTGATTTCAGAGAGGGGAATTGCTGAAATTCTAAAATAAAGGGTTCTTGTAGGGTTTTGGGGATTTTTTCTTTTTATTGTATAAAATCTCAGGTTGTTATTCCAGGTCTTAGTCATAACTTTTGAATTTCACCAGTAATTTGGTGTGACATCTCAGGCACCACATGAACCCAATGAGATTAGACACAGGAATTGGTCTAAGGTGAATGATTTCTCTGATTTGCTGCTGTCCTTAAAAGACTGTAACATATTGACAGATAGAGGTAAAACTGGGATAATCACTGACTCACAGGGTTTCCCTTGATAAAGGGGAAGGCAAAAACTGGGACTCTGCAGTTTTAGTGCCATGGGTGATATGGCCAATATCCTACTTGGCTTCCCAAGCTCAAGTGTCGAGCTGCTCTTGACCTCGTGGCATCTCCACTCACCCCCAGACGCCCTACAGCACCACACAAATAATCACAGACACGAGTGGGCTTTGCTGCCAAGCAGTGCAGGGGAAATCAAATCCAAGTGCCTTCGTTATGCACCCTGATTAGAGGGGAGATGCACCGTCTACAAGTGCAGACGTCCTGAATTGATGTCACAGCCTCCTTTCCTCTGCTTCCCGGGCAATGCAGAAGTGCACTGCATCTTTGGGGACTTTGGGAAGAACAGTAAGTGTTACTTGCCGAGTTGGCTCTGTCTCCAGTGTCACAGAGGCTTTGGCTTCTTGATACTGCTCCTTGAAACTTGAGTTTGTGCTGCTGCTTTGTGTTGATACCTCAGTACTAAATGTTGTCCCCAGGAATACAGGTATGGCACTGTGCAGTGCTGCATCTGCATGAATAAGAAGACTTCACCTGAGAAAAAAGCAGAAATGCAGTGAAATGTCAGATGAATTCTTACAGTGACTTCTGGGAATACGGTAGGGGCTTTGCTGGGATCAGGTCTTTAAAATGGCTCAGTCAGTCACCGGACAGAGAGAGGTAACTGTGAATTACACAGGGTTAACTCAGAGCATGTGGGAGACATTTCCTCTGCAATTACTAGGATTAGAAGTTATTTATTTTTTTTAAATCAGAAGCTTAGCTTCTGATTATGCGATGGACACCACATAAATAGGGTCATAACATTCAGTCTTACCAGGGAAGATCTGGCTATTTCAGTGCTGCACTCTGCCTAAACAAATCCTCTGCCCTGTACATGTTTCTTCTGTTTCCACATCCTCCAGCACAATCTAGCCCATCACTAGGTTCTTTATCTTTCTTTCTATGTGGGCAGACGTGTAAATGACTTTAAATATTTCTTCATTCCACCAAAAGCCTCCATCCAAATTTTGAGGTTCTCAGGCAACTACAGAAGATGTGTTTTGGTGTGAAATCTCACTTGTGTGCTGCTAAATGACCCTGCAATCTGTACTAACTCGAGTTCATCTTCACACACCCTGCATGTTGCAGAGCTATAAAAGATGGAGCATGACTAACTCTGCTTAAAAATCCTTTTCTTCTATTACACAGATGGACCAGGCGGTTGGAATACAGTGGGGTGTGAAATAGAATATACAGATATGAATTACACAATCTGTTTTTGTAACCATCTTACTCATTTTGGAGTCCTACTGGTAGGTACTCTATGAATCATCTTCCAGAAAGCCCTGTGGCACTAAACAAAGTCATCACTAGTTTTGGAGAGGAGGTGGGAGATTCATATCTATACAAGCTGTTAGATACCTGCAATTTTGCCAAAATCAGCAATAACGAAAAAAGCGGTTACAATAATTTAATGGTGTAAAGTCCTTTAAATGTAACTTGCTTCAATGCAATTTTGTTTTACAGATGTAGTTAGTACTTCTTTGCAGTGTAACTTAAGCAACCTTAATGTGTTATTTACTGTGTTGGAAATACTATGTTAAATTTATTACCTGCCAGCGACAACTAATGACATTACATCTCTTTGAAAGTTTTATCTATGCTCCATCAGAAAGTGAAGTTTAGTATAAATATGGGAGATGTCTTTATCTGTCACCTCTTATTTCTCTGTAATACTTAGAAAGCTGCCTCTAAAATCAAAATGTCAAAAGCTGGGATGACTGCCTGAGAATGGGCTGCAGCAAAGGCAAAGAGGCAAGTTCCAAGCAAACAGGAATTCATGATGTGGAAATGTGGAAAGGAATTTCTAAATCTGTCTTTGCAAACAACTGTGTTTCTTTATCTTGTAACACAGGACTTGGCCTGGACAGAAATAGATGTCACACATGATCGTATATTAACTGTGAGAAGCTATGCAGGATGTGGTGCTTCTTTCCTTTTTTGGGAATAACGCTTGTGACATATCTAACTCTTGGGTAAGTCTGATCCTTTTTCTTACACTGATTTTAGTATTTTGGCAATCATGAATTTGCAGCAATTATCAGAATGTTTGCTAATATTTGATGCTGTGAGGCATAAGAGGGAAGACAGAGAGCTGACAGTATAAATATTGCTTTATTTTGATGCCTGACTGTTGTGAAATTAGAGAGATTTGAATATTCATACTTCAATATGAGCACCTGTCTGAACTGTCCAGCAATTTTTATGTTCCTAAATTTCACAAAATCATTGAATCATTTGGATTGGAAGGGATCTAAAAGGTTCTCTACTTCCAACCCCCTGCCATGGGCAGGGACACTTTCCACTAGACCACATTACTCCAAGCCCCATCCAGCCTGGCCTTGAACACTTACAGGGATGGGGTAGCCACAGCTTCTCTGGGCAACCTGTGCCAGGGCCTCACCACGCTCACAGTAAAATGTCTGTAAAGAGTAAAAATTTCTGTCATTTCAAAAATTTTCCCCTGGACACAGGTGAGATATTATGTCAAGAATCTGGAATATTCCTGTGTATAGGCTGTACATTGGATGATACAGTGATAACCTTGAGGACTTTCCCCTTCTTTTTAGGAAGGTGCGGAGAGACAACCCCTCAAAATCCTACTCAGCCTTTGTGCTGTGCTGCTAGTGCTGAACATGGTCTTCCTTAGCAATTGCTGGCTGACCTTGTTCAACCAGCCAGGCCTCTGCATCACGATGGCCATGCTCCTCCACTACTTCCTTCTTGTAACTTTCATGTGGATGTGCCTGGAGTCTGTTCACTTTTATTTGGCTCTTGTCAAAGTTTTCAATGTTTATGTCCCAAAGTACATCTTAAAATGCAGCATTGCTGGCTGGGGTAAGTAGACAGATTTCTTCTCCACTTCTGTGCTTGTCAGCTTCTCTAAGATTGGGGCATATTGGCAGAAGTGAAGACACTGAGTTAGGAGAAACATGATGCATGCCCCACGCTATAAGGATAGATCTCTTTCCCCAGGCTGTCCAACTTCAATTTCTTCTGTCCAGGGAAACCTTAGCAGAGAGTGCTGGTTGGTCCCTGCGCAGTCATATGCAACTGAAAGTGGGTGTAAGGCACTGCTTTCCTAGCCCTCTTCTCTTTACAGGATGACTTATGACGGTACCTCACATCAGTGGGTGTGACTGGGGCAGTAATGCTGCCCACAGCCTTCACCCCTGCGTTGGGATGCTCAGAGGTGATTTCAATTCTTTGTGTCCATTTCTGGCATTCTCTTTCTGATTCCTACGCCGAATGGATTTGGCTTTCATTCATTGCTCTCCCGAGAACTTCCCTTGACAAGTATCAGAGACTTGTTTGGGAGAAACATACCAAAACGAACCCAAATTCTGATTCACGTGTTAGAAATGTTATCAGAGGCACTGACCTAGAGCAGAATTTGGGCTGTATTATTTGGGTCACCATTAGATGCTGTTTTGAAGAGGTTTTTTTGCTCTTGAATAGCGTGCAGCATATTATCATCCCTGTCCTCAGATCTGGTGTCCCACACAATTGTTTCTCAGGGCAGCTGTCCTTGATGGTTCTGTTGGCAGTAGCTGTTCTCTACAGAAAAGCCAGAACTGAAAAAAATATGGGAAATGTATGGAAGGGAAGACCGATAAAACACTGCCTGGAAAACATCTGTCTCTATAAGCTCTTAAAATGTTGTGGTCTGCTTATCCTTTGACACTCAACTTTTGTAATGATCAGTTGGTTTTATTTTACCAGATTGGATGCCTTCTGGAGATGTTTCAAGACTCACAAACATTTTGCAAACACAGATATTTTTATGCCTACTCATTTATAATTTGCATAAATAAGGAGATTAGGGCTGGAGCTAATGTAAAAATTAACATCAGGAATTGTGCACTGCGTGGCACAGAGACCCCTGGCTTCCAGGCAGGAATAAGGATGGCACAAGGATGGTACAGCAAGCAAGCACAGGCCATTCCCCTCCCTGCTCTCTGGTGGTTTGAGATGTAGCACCTGTACATAATTTTATTTCTGCACCTTCCGCTCTCTGATTTCAGACTGGAGTGGGTCAGGTGCAACTGCTGGATCTACACTAAAGCATTTAAATCACAGGTGACCATGCCAGGTTTTGCGGAGTCTACATTTTAATGGAACAAGTTCAACTTTCAATGCAGATTTCCTTCTCAGGACTTCTCCAGACACGGATTTTATGATTGGTAAGAAGACCTGTGTGCACTGCATAGACTACAGTAGCTATATACTATAAAAAATTCCATATGATGACAGTCAAATCGTAACCAATGGAAAGAAATAGGAAACCTTTCACTGCTTTCGTGTGCCAGGCTTTGGTTTGGGGTTAATGGCAACATTACAGATGGCTTTTGCTGTACAAGGGAAAACAAGAAAGCTCTTAAAATCCTGGGATGGCTCTTCTCCAAAAGGACAGGAGCTCCCTGTTCAGCTGCCACCTTAGGCATCTAAGGAATATTCTACCCTCTGCCTGCTGACTGCCACTCACACAGGACCTATTCCCAGTTAGGGAGCACCATAGTCTTGAGGTAGACTATGGCACTCCCTAACTGGAATTGCACTCCCAAAAGAGCAAAGAGCTTGGGGATTACAGAATGCTAAACAGGACATGCTGTGAGCCTTTTTAAACCAGAAGAATACCAGCAGAAGGTTTTTGCCTTCCAAGATGGAGAAATGGTTGCAGAGCCGTATTCTGAAAAAGGACTAGTACCAAATATTCCTGGTTGGTTGTGGAAAAATGCTGATTTCTGTTATTTACTCAAAGACATTACAACTGCATAGGCAGGTTCTTTCTAAATACATTAAACCAAGTTATTATAATGGAAAATATTCCCAATTCTTTCCCACAGCTGAAGTCCATTACAACCCCAGTGCTGTATCTCCGGAAGATGGTGAGACCAACCATCCTTGTTCACGAAGAACACTATCCATTGATACAGGGTTGCACTATCCACAGAAAGCAGGATTTTTACACTGATACTGAATTTGTTTTCCTCTGATTATCTAATGATGGTTCTCTTTTGAGGCATGTAGAAACAAACATAGTTCTAAAGAATTACTTCTTATGTACAGTTATCACTCTGGACACAATCATAGAGCTAAAATATCCCATGACTCAACTTCAGGCTTCATTAGGAGTAGCAGTACTGACCACAAATGGATTCTGTCCCACTGTGTTTCCAAGATTAGTCCTCATGTTAAACAGAAACTGGAAACATTCCTCATCCTGAGCCCTGTTCATAGTTCATCCTTCCTTTTTTTTCCCCCTTTCCACTGTGCTGATATCCCTCTGTTTCCTTCTTCATCTGATACTTATCTCAGAATCTAGTACCCATAATACTGAGTTACAAGTGATATTTTTGAGCCTGTTGGCTGACTCTCTCAGGTATGGATATTGAGGATCCTCGATCAGGATCTTTCCTTACTTTTCTGAAATGGACTTTGACCAACTTATACATGAAGAAATGGGACTAAGATTTCCAGAATGTTCTCTCAGTTGTATGTTTTTTATTTTCAGACATGCCATCGCTGATGACTTGAACTTAGATCCCTAGAGAGATGTAGCTGCGTGTCTAAATGTTTGAAAAGGTTGCCCGGTACCTTCAAATGGAATGTGGAAACAATAAAAACTGAAATTCTCACCTTCAGTGGGTATCCATATGTATGATGTAGGTTTCAGATTAGATCTCCTGAAAAAAACCCAAAACTAAACCCAAACAAAACAATAGCACATAAACCCCTACTATCATTGGCGCTGGAAATAAGGAAGTTTTCCCTTTAGTGTTGCTTTGCTGTGAAGACAGCAGGATGTAAACTTCATTTCGTAACATCACAAGAGAGACTTAACTTTCCGCTCCTGCTGAGGAGGGGCTTTCTTTCAGCAAATGTGTTTGAATTGGTAACTTGCCTACTCAAGCGAATCCTAGTTTCAGTTTTGAATGCCCTTCTCTGTATCGTTCAAGTGAAGATTTTTAAAGGGTTGTCAATATAGTAGAACACTAACCTGTACCCATGACAGAGGGGTAAAATAATATAATGGAGTGATGTCTTAGAACTGGTATGTACAACACAAAATACAAAAGGTTCTTTCTGTCTGTGAATAACTCCCACATGGCAGTTAGTGGGAAAAGATGACTATTTTAATGTACAGTAGCTACAGCCAACCTACGTGAAATTAGACAGATCACCTTCAGTTCCTTGGCTTTCTGAGAGAAATCTTGGCATTAAAAACATGCAAACAAGTTCCACCTTGTACCCACTTGTTTCTAACTTGAAATTGCTTTCAATGGGAATGAAGTTTAATATAGAAAGGAGTTTATCGTGTTGGAAATGAACGATTGTATTTTTTTATTTTCTTTAGTAAACTCTTTGTTCCACAATCTGCTGCTGAATGTAGGTTTTCCCTGCTTTCCAATGTGAAGCATGACACACTGTGCCCTGGTGCTAAAGCTGTGCTTAATCCCCCCTGCGCTCCTAACCTGGGTGCTGCACACTCCAGGGGGATCCTGAGAGAATAAGGAAGGAGGCTATGTAGTTCTTTGGGGGAACTGGAGTTTTAGTCCTCCCCCAAGCCCCTTTGAGACGAGTTTGTCTCCGCTACATCAATAAGACCAGGTAAGTGGACAGTCTGATGTGTCTCTATCACCCTGCTTTGACCCTCACTTTCTCCTTCGTGCAGTAATTCTTTCTGCATCCACTTTGAAGGACAGAAAATAATAGGCTTACATTTCAAATAGACATTATGTAACAATTTCTATTTTTAAGGAATAAAGTGTAGAGAGCACATGGAATTGCCATCACTTCAGGTCTTAAAAGACACTCAGGGTGATGAGACAAATACCTGCTGGAATTGGTATAGATTGATTTTCCCTTAGGGCAAGTCCTCACAAATGTATTTTCTATTCCTCTAATTTAAAACATGAGAGCAGCGTAAGACTGGCCTCGTCTCCTGCATTCTGTAATTGTTCTATTACATTTCTGATAAAAGCTGAAATGTACCTTAATTTTCTGAAGTTTTTGCTAAATGCCCTCATAAAGAATTAGGAGCAACAAAGATTCAGATAAAAGCTGGACAAGCAGCAAGAAAAACGCTGGAATACGGAAGACTTCTCAGTCTGCCGAGAAATGTCTGGAAATGCCAATTCTTGGGCAGATCCATCAGCATGCTTCCCACTTTGGAGGTGTACCAGCGGGAAGAAGGGCAGGCTGCAGAGAGTGGAGGTCTCCATTCTTCCTACTGATACTTCTTTTTTCTTTTTTTTAAAGCAAAATCTGGAAATCAATTTTTAAAAACCTGTCAAGTTGCTTATGTAAAATGCAAAGCGCTATTTGTTCTGGGAAGGCGGTTAGCTCACTTCCACTCTCTATCACATGCCTAGTGGCTTTTCCAGCTAAACAGTGTATCTTTTATGTTTCAAGCATGGCATTGTGTAGGTTGTCAGCTGGAATGAAGATGTGTAATTTTCCTTGGGCTGAAATAATAACTTCCACACCAGCACTGTTGCATATGCTCTTCCCCAACATCTCTGCGCTGACATTCTGTCACAGAATTGTGCATCGATGCTTTTCACAGAGAAAGGACACACACAAAGACAAATCTAATAAAATTTGCGATGCGCTTGTGTTTCACATCCTAGGAATTTTAAATGGTGGGAGCAGCTTCTGCAGCTCTGGCTGGAGCATGAGTGGTATGTGACCAATACTTCTCCTTCCCGTTTGGATTCTATCAGTTGACTTCTACCCCTAGCAGGGGCTGGAATGAGATGATCTTAAAGTCCCGTTAAACCCAAACCACTCCATGATTCTATAACTCAATGTAAAAGCTCCTTTAAGTTACTCTCAATTTACTCCTAGATTGCTTATAGTGATACATACACTGGGAAATGTGTGCTCTATTTTAAAGCAATAAAGTAAGGATTTCAGAAGGTATACTTCTATGAAGACAATTATTTGATGTCAGATCTCAGTGGGTTGTTAAGAATAGGTTAGATGATACAAAAGAAATAAAAAATGACAGTAAAATCACAGCAGCAGTTGTGGTAAATTGAACAAAACACTCCCCACTCCCACCTTACTGTTTAGACTGGCACAAAACTACACCACTCTTCATCCTAGCTAAGTCAGGGGATGCAGATCCAAGGTGTAGGCAGCTCACTCATGGGTTCCTGGAGACTTTTTAAGTCTCTTCATGGACAAGTAGCTAAAGCTGCCTTCTAGTTCAGCATCTGTACGGTGGTTTGGTAACCCTGGGATAGATAAATGTTACATAGGATGACAGCTAAAGATCAGTACGACTTGCTTAAGCTTCGTCCTGTGAATCTGCAGTAGTGGTTAGCAGTACACGTAAGATGTATAATTCTTTCTAAATTTAGCAGACAGTTATTATTGGGACAATGAAAGAAATGTCATTATGGGAAATGATTTGGGATTAAAAATCAAAATACTGGGAAGATAATTGCCTTTTGCATAAGATGATTGTTGAGTCCTAATGCACAATTCTCTGTGCTTTTAGGTATCAGAAAGTATTTAGCATGTAATGGCACTTTAATGGTTGTAAATTAAATGCATTATTGAGAGTTTCAAGGATGCCCAGAAGAATTATACTTGCTATATTACTTCATTGCCTGATTGCTCCTGTAACTAGAGAAGTGCAAGGATACATTCCAGTGTTTATTTTTCTCTCTTTTCTAAGAAATGGCACCAATATTTCACTGGCCATTCCCATACTGAAGCTGGATGAGGAAACTCCTGGAAAAGGGGGCTGGAGATGATGCAAGAATGGGAAAACAAGATAAAAGGTATTTGGAGCCATAGATTAATGACAGCATTTGAGATCCTGTTGCAGGCAGATTGCATCCCACTGAACAGTCTGGATTTGGGCATTGTAACAAAATCAGAAACTCTTTTCTTATATTTAAAACAAAAAGATATCCCATCTTGTTGCTGCATTACTGAATGCTCCTCCAGACATCTCCTCCAAACTGACCTTCTGTCTCGCTTTCTTAATATTAAGGGCCGGGATGGTGTTATTTTTGCTCCTGGACATACTGATAAGTCTTGTGGTAGTTGAAAGTTTTATTGGGTAGCTCATCTTCAGTTTCAAAAAACAGGGATGCCATTCCAATTAGACATTGCTGCAGGATTTGATGACCAGAGTCTCTGTACTCACTCAGCTCCCTCTGCCCTTGGTGTAAAATCAGCTCCATACAGATGAACCCAGAAATAAACCAATGTATTTTTCTCCTAAATAGGTAGTCTTTGACAATAAATGGTTACACTCTGCTATGAATTTGATGTAGATGAGGAAATTGTCATTGAAATGTACTAAAAAATGTTTGCCATTTTCGTAGCTCAGTAGTTGTTTAGTTGTCTCCGGCTGCTGAGGAGATGGGGCAATGGTAAAAAAATCTAAATACAGGATAGAGAAGGTGTTCCCACCTAGTGGTGAAAACCATCAGATTGACAGACCCTGAAACCAAGCTCTTGTCATCACAAGTGAAGAAATCCAGCATAGGCGCCGCCCTCTGCAACATTCCTCCCTTTTGCCTGAGACTTGTAGCCCTGAAATAAATGCCTGGCAGGATGGGGAGGTGATTTTCTCTCTGTTTTGGGAGGTACTCAATGTGATGCATGGGAATTACTTATTCCCATTCTCCCAGTATGTTGCCCTGAGTTTGCAGTGTTTCAGTGTTTTTCCTTTTGTAAATATTATTAGACCTTTCTGTAAACATGGCCATGTTTCCTTAGCTACTATCTGTTCTTTTCCTATGTTTGTGAATTCCAGTATACTGGGTGGAGAAATATGATTGACAAATACTTTGACCAACTTGAATTGAGAGGTGTTGATTTCTACCTCCAATCCACGGTGATTTGTGAAAACATATAAATAAAAGTCAGAGGGTTCTGCCCTCTCTCTTTCTGCCCTCTCCGTCTGCCGTGTCGGTGTGGTTCCTTGTTGGCTCTCCTTGGGGCCCTCGGCCTGGTAGGCCGGCCTGACGAGAGCTACACCAGTAGGACAGAGCAGAACGGAACACAGCCCTGAATGTGCTGGTAATCTGCTCTGAACATGGACTGCTCTCTTTGACATGGATGCTCACGCCAGCGTGCATTCAGGCTTTTTTACTTAATACTTGCCTGCCTGAAAACTGGAAAATGGATTGGGAACAGTCACACAGACATGAAATGGCTTTTTGTCCCCTGATCTTGCCATTAGTTGTCATGCTGTTGGCAATTTCAGTTTTAAGAGAAGACGCTAAAGCTGTAACATATTCTGACTGATGTAAGTCAGAAACAAGGCAATTACACACACCCATCCCTGAGAATGTTGTCTCTAGAAGAGGGACTCCTCAACACAAAAGTGGCAAAGCCAGTTCAGAAAACACTAGGAAGAAAAATACATTTCAGAAGTTATAGTTACAAATGCAGAGTCTGGTTTATAAATCGGAGTTGTTAAAGGACTCCAGGTCAGGACTTCTTGATGAAAGAGCAAAAAGTCTTTCTTCATGTCAGAAAAACATGACCTAAAGGAAGGCTACTGGGATTTGCTGAAAGGGAAAGATTTACATTGATCTGGGCAGACTGCTGGACTTCAATCAGTTTTCCCCATCCTGGGAGGAGTAGGAGGAATGTGCCTGTGGTGACCCAGCCGCAGAGTCCTGCTTTACACTGAAGAGTCTGGGCACATGGAGAGCAACCAGGCTCATCTGTGGGAGAGATCCTAACCTAGGAAAAGCCTTTTATAAGAGATGCCACAACAGAGTCTACCCAATTCAGAACTAGGATAGACGAGCCGTTCAGAACTTCACTATTGTTAACACCTGACAAACGTAAATGTCAGTTCACTTCAGTGGAGAGACAGAAGGATACATCAGCCAGCAATAAATAGATGGTGAAACTGCTAGGAGAGACAATCAAAGGGTCTAAAATGAGTTTGAGACATAAAAGAAGAATTAAGACAACTAAATAGTTCTATTCAGAAATGGTACAAATAACAACTGAAAAAAAAAGTGAGTTAAAATTATCCCAAAACATCAGGCTGGCTAATATAGCTTCAGTTCAGTGTGTATCAGTTTTGTGCTCCTAGCACTTTAGCTACAAAGCATTCTGACATATTTGTATAAATAATGATCAATGCAGCATGACCAATGTACCTTGAAATAACAAAAATAAGCAACACAAAATAATTACTATTTTGGGAAATAATTTTCTTTAATGTGAGTTAAGATTTTGTCTGTTTTCTTCATATTTTGGCTTGGTGCAGAGCAAATGGTTCTGAAAGATTTTTCTGAGTGGGTGACACTACGCAACACATGGCAGTGATTTAAGTCAGTAGTCACACTGCATTAAAACAGAAAATTTGCATTAAAAATACAGCTAAATTATATACTCTTGAGTATTTTACTCATATTTTTTTGCAGCATAGAGTTCAAAAGGAGCATTTCTGTGAAGCTGGTACTTGAAAAAATAGCCAGAATTACTCAAATTGCTTTTCACACCAGGAGGCAAAGCTCTAAAATAACGCCTTAGAGTACTTTACAGTTTGGAATAACAATGCCATTCTCTTCAGCTGAATTTGAACAATAGAAAGCTACCAGATATAGCTAAAATTCTACTATTACAAACAAATTGCACATGTGGTTTGCTGTCTGTCCTTCAGGTTTTTGTTGGGCCTAGACAATGTTATTTTGTGTGCCTTTTGAAAATAGTATTTTTCACCTCCTATTGATCCACTAAGACAGTATCTTAGGCTCCATAAAGAGAGAACCTGGGCAACTACTTAAAACCAGTAGTAATATAAGGACTGAAGAAAGAATTGTGAGGAATGATGAAACTTTCCTCTGTCACATTCCCTCAGGGAGGCAGAAAGATGGGAAAAAAGCAGTGTCTCAGTGGAAAGAGAAAACCAACTAGAATTTTGCACAGCCCTGAGCAGGGTTAGACATATGTACCTGTGCCGTGCTAGAGAGAGAGAGAGAGAGCAGGGAAAATGTGTCGGTGTTTCCAGATAGTGAAATGTTCTAAAGCATGAAGCATCAGAATGGGCATTCAGGTCCAGATACATGAACTCAAGACCAGTTTGGGAGGAACGGCACATGAAGTAACAGGAGTAAAGAGAATTTTAAGCTTTTGCCACTTTCTGGAGTTGCTTTCATCT
>VYZT01029192.1:210277-226245 GCA_013400735.1 Pomatostomus ruficeps | reverse complement strand
TCCATGTCTCTCTTGTGCTGAGCACAGAACTGGACAAAGTACTTCAGATACTGGAATGGTAAGGCTTAAGACTGATTTATCTTATTATTGCTCTTGGACACTGAAAAGACAAAGCCTCCAAACACTGGCTGGCGACAGGGACACGGGCCTGCCAAACACTCCGGCCCTGATACCTTCTGTCCCCGCCCCCTCATCCGCTGTGCTCCGACAGCACGCAGCCTCAGGCCGGCACAGCTACGCGGCTCCCGGCCTCAGGGGGAGCTGCAGGACGAAGCGAAGGCAGTGCGGATCCCCGGCCTCCTGCCCCGGCCACGGAGCCGAAGAGGTGCCGCCGTAACCCCTGTGGAATACTCTGGAAGTGTCTTTGAAGCGGTAGATGTATTCCTCCGCGACGGGGCGCGGAAAAGAATTCCTCGGCGGGGCTCCCCGCTACCCCTCGCCGTGGCGCTCGGAGGTCCCGGTCCTGCGGCCACTCGAGCATCGCGGCGAAAGGCGGCGGGAAGCTCCGGCTGTCGGCCGCACAGCAGCAGCATGAAGCCGAGCACTCACTGCACGCCCGCCCCCACCGTGGCCGCCGCCAAACGGCAACGCCGCTGCCTCCCCTACACCATCCATATGTGGCCCGATGACCAAGACCCCTTTAAGGCGGAAGGATACACTGTACCGTGGGCACCCTCCGCTCCGTGCCTATAAAAGTCGGCCGGTGCGAGGTATAGTCTTTCGCCGGTCCTGCAGACCGAGACGGTAGGAGGGGAACGGGGGACGGGGCTGGGCCTGAGGCCCCACATCGCCCCGTTCCCGGTGCTCATGCTCTGAAATTGCGCTGAAAATAGGCCTATGTTTGCCTTGTAGATGCCCGAGAAAGTGCAGCATGAGGAGGAGGATGCGGAGACCTTCGCCTTCCAGGCGGAGATCGCGCAGCTCATGTCGCTTATTATCAACACCTTCTACTCCAATAAAGAGATCTTCTTGCGGGAGCTTATCTCCAATGCCTCCGACGTGAGCCTGGGCGGGAGTGGGTTCCTTCTTCTGCCGGGGGGCTCGGGGTTGGGCTGGTGTCCTGCCGGGGGTGTCTAGGGAGAGGCCGATTCCTGGCTCTCCGGGAAGGCTTGTGCGGGGGAGGGATAGAGGCAGCTGTCGAGTAGGGAGGCTGTGTCGAGCATCCCTCTCTCCCCTAGGCCCTGGATAAGATCCGCTATGAGAGCCTGACTGACCCCTCAAAGCTGGACAGTGGGAAAGACCTGAAGATTGACATCATTCCCAACCCCCGGGACCGCACACTTACCTTGGTGGACACTGGCATTGGGATGACTAAAGCAGACCTTGTCAACAACCTGGGCACCATTGCCAAATCCGGGACCAAAGCCTTCATGGAAGCCCTGCAGGTGGGTTGCCTTTGACTGCATGGGTTCCCTAGTGCCTGGGTCACAGGCTGGCATTGAATGTACAAATAATAAATAAAGAGGCCCTGCTGCCTTGTTTGCTGTGGGAGCTGTTGGCCTACCCAGTTGTCCTTCTCCCACCTTTCCAACAGCAGAGAGGAGCTGAGGGTAGAGCTGATTGCCTGTTGGCACTTGCATGTTTTTCTCTATGTGGATGACCAAGTTCTTTGCTGCTGTGAATCAGTCACAGGCATTTTCTATCTCCTCACTGGTCTTAGCAGTTGTTGTCTGCTCTCACAGGCTGGCGCAGACATCTCCATGATCGGGCAGTTCGGTGTGGGCTTCTATTCTGCCTATCTGGTGGCTGAGAAGGTGGTTGTCATTACTAAGCACAATGACGATGAGCAGTATGCTTGGGAGTCATCAGCTGGGGGCTCATTCACTGTCCGAAGTGACCATGGTGCGTATTGTACAAAAAACCAAGCATGTTTTCCTGCCAGAAACACCCCTTTTGCTGGTGCTCCCTAGAGCCGTGCTGCATTGTCAGTCACAATGGTTAATGCTCGGTATCCTGTAATGTTTAGGCTGGAGGAGCTGGTCTCTGCCCTGAAACACTAATGTTTCTCTCCCCACACTGCAGGTGAGCCCATTGGACGTGGCACCAAAGTGATCCTGTACTTGAAGGAGGACCAGACTGAGTACTTGGAGGAGCGTCGTGTGAAAGAGGTGGTGAAGAAGCACTCCCAGTTCATTGGCTACCCCATCACGCTCTATGTATGTAAGGAAAGGACTGTGGGGACCAATTGGAAAGCTGGAGACAGGAGTGGGTGGTATTGGGAACAGGAGCACAGAAAAGGCCCGGTGTATGATCCCTTCTGGTCTCTTCTGTAGTCCCTGGCTGCAGTGGCGCTCTCAGCTTCTGTGGCCAAAGGTGATTTGAGGCTGGGGGCTTCCTGGAGGTGAAGGAGGTGGGTATCAGCCACACTAAAGGCCTTTGATCTCTGTAGCTAAAGATCATCTTAAACCAGCCGTGGAAAAATGAGGTTTTCCTGCTGCTTGTCTCTTCTCAGACAAAGCGTTTGGTTGCGTGATGAGGGGGTTTTGAGGACTGGTTCCAAGAGAAGCTTTGATTCTAGATGATGCATTTGTTTGGTCTTGGAGGACACCATTTTTCTCATCTGGAGCAAAAGGATTCTTGGTAACTTGGGGTAAAACCTGACTATTGCTTGTGTTCTTTCTTCACAGCTGGAGAAGGAACGTGAGAAAGAGATCAGTGATGATGAAGCAGAGGAGGAAAAAGATGAGAAGGAGGAAGAATCAGTGTCCAAAGATGAAGAGAAACCCAAAATTGAGGATGTGGGCTCTGATGAGGAGGAGGAGGGAGACAAAGGCAAGAAGAAAAAGACTAAGAAAATCAAGGAGAAATATATTGACCAGGAGGAGCTGAACAAGACCAAACCAATTTGGACCCGCAACCCTGATGACATCACCCAGGAGGAGTATGGCGAGTTCTACAAGAGCCTCACCAACGACTGGGAGGACCACTTGGCTGTCAAGGTGGGTGCTGGGCTACCCTGCCTTCCAAGAAGAGGCAGAGGACCCCTTTCCAGCCCTTATCTAGAGTCACTACATGGTTGTACCTCTGTGGGACTGAGCACCCTCAGGCCACTGAGTGATGGAGCAGCCTGTACTGTGACTCCCATGCAGGTGGAAGGATTGGCAGTGCCAGTCCATAAGCAAGACAGGAGGGTGTGGGGTCTCAGAGAAGCATGGACTTCTCTGTCAAAGCATGCTGGATGCCAGAGAACCTTGGCACATAGGGGACAGTGGGCCTGAGCAGGAGAAAATACAGGCTGCTTGGATGCTAGAGATGCTGCTGTGCCCCCTTGCCAGCCCCAGTGCTGAGGAATGGCAGTTCAGCCTCCCTGCAGTGGGAACTGGGGAAAGGGGTAGAAGTAAAGCATCCCAGCAGCTGCTTTTTTTTCCTGGTTCCACAGCACTTCTCCGTGGAAGGGCAGCTGGAGTTCAGAGCCCTGCTTTTCATCCCACGCCGTGCCCCTTTTGACCTCTTTGAGAACAAGAAGAAGAAGAACAACATTAAGCTCTATGTGAGGCGTGTCTTCATCATGGACAGCTGTGATGAGCTCATCCCTGAATACCTGAGTAAGAGCCCTCTGCCTCCGCCTCCCAGTGCAGAGCCGGGATCCCCACAGCCTGTGGTACCACTTCCAGTACAGGGGAACTGGATGAGGCACTAGCTGGTGTGGGTGCCTAGCAGTGTTTTAGCTCTTTTCTTTCTGTGTTGAAGCTCAGAATGCTTAACCTGACACCTGTTTTCATTCCCCTTACTCAGACTTCATCCGGGGTGTTGTGGACTCAGAGGACCTGCCTCTGAACATTTCTCGTGAGATGCTCCAGCAGAGCAAGATCCTCAAAGTGATCCGCAAAAACATTGTGAAGAAATGCTTGGAGCTCTTCTCTGAGCTAGCAGAGGACAAAGAGAACTACAAGAAATTCTACGAGGCTTTTTCCAAGAATCTGAAGGTGAGCTGGGTACCCTGCACCTGGAGGAGGGAAGGGCCCATGACCCATCTGCCTGAGGAACTATCTTGTTCCTATACTGTGTTTCCTCTGCATGGATATTAGGATAAAGGGAGTGGGTCTTGCGAATGCCTCCAAATGCCTATGTGGGCAGCTGTCCTCTCTGGCTGCCCTAGGCCAAACACTCAAATGATCAGGAGGTGGGCAGATGCCTGTGCCTCAGGGGTGGCCAAGTGTATCCAATTCCTGTCCTGGAGACTTCATGCATCTCTTCTGCCCCCAGCTGGGCATCCATGAGGACTCCACCAACAGAAAGCGCCTCTCGGAGCTGCTGCGGTACCACACATCCCAATCAGGCGATGAGGTGACTTCACTTTCAGAGTATGTGTCCCGTATGAAGGAGAACCAAAAGAGTATCTACTACATCACAGGTGAGCTAGAGCTCCTCTGAGCCCTAACGTAGAGGCAGATAACTTGCCTATGAACCCTGATTGAAAACTTTTCCTGCTGCCTTCAGCAGACCATCCATGCTGAATTACAGCTCATTCCTGGGGGCTGGGGAAAGGCCATCAGGCCTAGAACCCTGGCTGCCACCAGTTTAATGTTAGGGGTCCTAAGTGACTGGTACCGTTTGTCCTGCTCTAACCAGCTCTTGCATCTTGATGATGTTTCATTTCTACCCTCCACAAACACAGGGGAGAGTAAGGAGCAGGTTGCTAACTCAGCCTTTGTGGAGCGTGTGCGGAAGCGTGGCTTTGAGGTGGTATACATGACAGAGCCCATTGATGAGTATTGCGTGCAGCAGCTCAAGGAGTTTGATGGCAAGACCCTGGTATCAGTCACCAAAGAGGGGCTGGAGCTGCCTGAGGATGAGGAGGAGAAAAAGAAGATGGAGGAGAGCAAGGCCAAGTTTGAGAACCTCTGCAAACTTATGAAGGAAATCCTGGACAAGAAGGTGGAGAAGGTGAGATGGACAGGGAGCTTAGCCCTGGGCTGGAGGAGGAGGGCTGGGTCCTCTGTGCTGCGGGTGAGGGCCCCTGCTCAATGCATGCCTCTCATCTGCAGAGGAGCCGCTAAAGGAGACTGGAGGTCCCAGCATGCACCATCTTGCTCTAAGCAGCCATGCTGCAGGCGAGGGGCACTGACCCAAATACGTGCATTGATGGGAAAGGGTAAGTGTGGGAAACGCGCAGTGAGTGCTCAAAATGCTGGCTGAGCTGTCCAAATTAGTCTGTGCAGCAGTCCTGGAGCTAATTGGAGCATCTCTGCTTGCTTTGGGGTGTCCCCAGGTGAACCAGGGGCAAAGACTTGGGCTATAGTGTTCTGTGTCTGGGCCTAGTCCAGGGCTTATGGGAGCCTTGCTCAGCTGACCCATGGTTGTGTTGGCAGGTCACGGTCTCAAACCGGTTGGTCTCATCTCCCTGCTGCATCGTCACCAGCACCTACGGCTGGACGGCCAACATGGAGCGCATCATGAAGGCTCAGGCACTGCGGGACAATTCTACCATGGGCTATATGATGGCCAAGAAGCACCTGGAGATCAACCCTGACCACCCAATTGTGGAAACACTTCACCAGAAGGCTGATGCTGACAAGAACGACAAAGCTGTTAAAGATCTGGTGGTGCTACTCTTTGAGACTGCTCTGCTGTCCTCTGGTTTCTCCTTGGAAGATCCCCAGACCCACTCCAATCGCATCTACAGGATGATCAAACTTGGGCTTGGTGAGTATCCATGCAACTTCTCAAGCCTGGAGCAGGCCTGAAAGCAGGTTAACTGGTCAGGCTAGTGTCTTGGGCCAGTGGGAGGCCACGAAGTGAGCCATGCTGGTACGATGTGCCAAAGTGGCGCTGTACATAAGGTGGCCAGGAGAAAGTGTAAACCTGGAAAAAGGTACTTCAGGAGGGCTCAGAGCTCTGGGTGGACTGCCCTGTCCTCCACAACACCAGGAGCCACCACCAGGATGTTCACATGACAAGCAGGGGCTTTTTATTCCTTCAGACTAAATGTGAAAAGTCTGTCATGGGTGATGTGACCCATCTGCTGAAACAGCTTGTGCTTGCACACAGCCTTTTCCTCCGAATTCACTATTTAGCTAAAAATGTAAATCAGAAGGTGCTGTGGCTTGGCACAACTAAGTTAGTAACTCTGTGCTGCCTAGTCTCAGTAGGAGTAGGGTCTTCCATTAGTCAATTGCAGGTAAGGGGATTGTATGGTAGTACAATTTTCTGTTGAGAGTATACTGAAACAGCAATGTGCAGTGCTGGAAACTGATGAGCTCTAGAATCTCACAGCTGTTTTACTTGTGACTTGACTGGTTTTATTGCATTTTTCTCTAGAGAAATGTTCATGGATCAAACCACATTCTCCTGGCTTAAACTCCAGGGTTTTGTGCTGCTGGGTGACAAGTCTTTTGTAGTTAATCTCTACTGACTAAGGAGTGCACTCTAATGGCATAGGTAGTATCTGTATAAGAGTGTAGGTGTTACTGGGAAGATGCTACTGATTCAGGACTCCTGCTGGAGTTGACAATAACTTGTAATAATGTTGACCTGCATTCTATTAGTATTCAGCCTCGAGGAAGGGAGACTGAGGGGAGAGAGACCTCATTGTAGCGTACAGCTTCCTCACAAGGGGAAGCAGAAGGGCCTGCATTGATATCTTCTCTCTAGTGACCAGTGACAGGACCTGAGGGAATGTCATGAAGCTGTGTCAGGAGAGGCTTAGTTTGGATATTAGGAAAAGGTTTCTCACCCAGAGAGTGGTTGGCCAAGGTGCAGACTCCCCAGGGAAGTGGTCACAGCAGCAAGCTTGCCAGCATTCAAGAAGTGTTTGGACAACACTCTGAGGCAGTGTGATTCTTGGGACTGTCCTGTGTAGAGCCAGCCTACACAGGACTTCAGTGATCCTTGTGGGTCCCTTCCAAATCAGAATATTCTATGATTCTGTGAACTACTGCATTCTAATAGCCCCATTCCTCAGGCTGTGGGCAGGTTTACTCTGGGAGAGGCTGTACATCTGGGATCAGCTGTCATTCAGATGCCTTCTCTTTTCCTTTCTTCCTCTCTCCCAGGCATTGATGAAGATGAGATGACTGCAGAAGAGCCCAGTGCAGCAGTCCCTGAGGAAATCCCCCCTCTGGAGGGAGATGAAGATACATCCCGCATGGAAGAGGTAGACTAAAGGAGGAAGGTTCTTCCTTCACCTGCCAGACCTCTGCTCTATATCATGTCTGCTTAGAAGATGGTCTGCTCCCACCAGCTGCTACTGACTCCTTGGTGGTGTCTGTTTTTTTGGCTCTGTTTGGTTGGGGTTGTTTTTGGCAGGGTGCAGGAGAGCATGATTCCGTTTGTTAGTAGTGATTCAGGTAGCCTGAGGCCTGTCTGTTCTGTGTCTTTCTGCTTGTGTAGGAACAGCTGATGAGTGAAGGTGTGAGAAGGCATCAGGCCTCTCTCTCCCCCTCATGGAGTGTCCCATGTTACCAGTAGGCATCAAACACTGTCCTTATTTCATTGGGGTGGGAGAGCCCTTCCTCTGAGCTGCTGCCTCCCTGATGCCCCAGGATAGCATAATGTATTTTGGCTGATTTTGTTTGACTATTTTTCTGGTTTTTTGTTCTACTGGAATTAAAGAATTGATGATTTACGTGACAGGGTCCCTTGTGTTTCATGCCTGCTCTATGGAGGAAAATATCTCAGCCTGTGTGTGAGGGTATTGGACTGTTGGTCTCTCCAATGTGCCCTGACTGCTTTTCTGAGCCCTGCTTTAGGTGATCTTTACCTTTTCCATGCCCAGGCAAGATGAAGTGGGTGGAAGGCACACATGACCTGCTGTGCAGGTGGAATCATCTCCAACGAGCCGTAGTTCTCCAGCTGGAGCGCTGCAGGTCCCACAGCCTGGGAGCAAACTTCCAATCTGCATGGGTCAGCTGGGTGAGCTGTGCCAGGGCCTGAGCCTAGGTGCTGCTGGCTCGTTTGACCTGAGCTCCTCTGAGGCAGGACTGTGGCACGAGTCATCTGCCTGTTCCATTGCAGTGTGCAGTGATAGCTCAGGACTGTAGCCAAGCTGTCTCTCTTCAGGTGTTGGGTTAAAGACTTGTTCCTCCCACCTCCAGCCTGCCCTTTCTGGCCTTCTGCAGCCATTGGGTGTTTGGCAGTATCTGGCTTCTTTCCATCTGTGTCCTAGATGACAAGCCTGGGACATCACCTGAGACTGAGCTGCTCCTTGCACTGAGGTCACAGTCTGTGAGGTTTGTCAGCCCTGGCCACAATGGCTCTTGGGGTTTGTCAGGGAAAAGTGACACCAGCATTGAGTTCTCTTGCTGCCCGCATGCCAGCTGCCACAGGCACAAAATAGAATAGGCTTTAGCCAGTATTCATCTTCAACAGGGAGGCAGGGCCTGCTGGAATCCCTTGCTGCACACCAAGACTGACTGTGCTGCCAGTGTGGCAGCTGTGTGGGTGCAGCCTGCTAGGACAGTGCTGGAGCTGAGCTAGCAAATTATTTAAAAGCAGGATTTCTCTCTGGACAGGAAGGTGTTGCCAAATACTGAATCAACACAAATTAACTTTTTAAGTTAATGTTCTGGGCTTTCTTTTTCCACTAATGTTTTGTTTAAATCTGCATCTAAATTAGAAAGGTTATCCCATTGTATCCCACTTGTAACCTGGCAACGTGGGTTTTTGTTGTTTTGTTCTGTTTGAGGTTACACAGGCACTTCCAAAAGCTCAGAGCTAGAAAAGGAGCACAGGTAAAACTGCTGGAGAGATAAGTGCTCGGAAGCCTGGGCTGTGCTCAGCACCAGCTCTGGTATCCCTGTAGGCTTAGCTAAATCACCACTGTCCCTGGTCTCCTCCTCTGTTTCTCTTGTAACACTCACCTGAGTCTCCCCTTTCCCTAGCCCTGTTAGGCCCCAGTCCTGTCTCTGACCCCAGACTCAGCCTAGCCTACAAGATCTTTCAGCAGGCCTCCCATGCTTACCAGCAAGATGGACCATCCACACCTCAAGCTTCTCCTGGCACTGGCTGCTGCACTTACACCCCACAAAGTGCTACAGCACTGGTGGCCCTGGGTGGCAGGTGCTCAGCAGGCCTCTGCATCACCTCTCTCTAGCTACACCCACTGGGAATTCCTTAAGTTGCACCATGCAGGGAACCCAGGAGCCAAACTAGGCTCAAGCTAATGCCTCCTTCATCTGCCCGCCAGCATAAGCAGCATTCCAAACGTGGCTTTGCTCCCTAGTTGTGTGTTCAAGGATCTCCTGTCAGGCCTTGCAGCTTTGAGTGCAATCCTGCTTGATACCAGCCTTGGCAGAGAGAGGCACCTGTGTTTGGAAAGACAACTTTGCTGTCCCAGAGAGACTAGGGACACAGGAAGAGTTGGAAGTCTCTCCCCTCCTTCCAGGTACATGGACAAAAACCCCCAACCAACCAAAAACCCCCCACATTTACACCCGTGGCACTATATGCAGCATATTTTTAATTTAATAAAATAAAAAGAGAAAAAAAGTTGTCTTGCAAAAGTACCAAAACCTGCTAGTTTGTCAGTCAGGTTCTATTGACGAGAAAAGGATTGACCAATAAAACCCAGGCTTCTGGGGAAGAACAGCTTTCACTGTGTCTGTGGAGCAGGAACAAGGCACCGCAAGCGGGCTCTGCCCCATGTCCCAACCTTCCAGGCACAGACTCTGGTCAGCCCATGGGAAAACCAGGGCCAGTGCCTCCAGGTGGCTGGAAAAAGAGAGGTTGTTTGTGCTTGTCTGAATGGCAACTGCAAAGCCCAGAAACCATTGCACTGAGGGGAGCCCGAGATGGTGCTGGGGCTTCTGGGCAGCGCAGCCTTTGGCCTGTCACAGCAGCAGATGTAACCAAAACGCAACCTTGAAGGACTCGGCAAGCCTTGGGAACTGTACTGACCAGCTCAGGTGTTGCACAAAAATCAGCCTGGGCTGAGGGGAGCAAAGAAAAGTCTCTTGGAGCAGGGGCAAAGATATGATAAACCCAGATTGACAGGTACTGGCTTTCACTGCAGTGCCCTCCCAGGGCAAATCCCAGGCCTGGGGTAGGATAGGCTGGGAGTCCTTCCCTTAGCTGTGCCTGTACTACCCAGAGCCCCTCCTGGAATGGAGGAAGGGCATTCCCCACCCTTGGATGGGCTCAGCTTGGGACTTGTTTCACTCAGAGGTGTTTCAAAAAGAAACCTAGTGTTTTGCTTGCCCTTTCCTCCTGCCAAGCTCTGTAGTACTAACAGAAATGGAGGAGCATTAGCCAGAGGCAAGACAGTGCCAGGGATGAGTTCCCTTGTTCATCAGTGACTTTGGGGAGAAGCCACAAGACAGAAGTGGGGCAGGAATACCAGCAGACCCATGCTGGTGTACCCCCAGGCCTGTGCCTTGGCTGTAAGTCTTTGACCTATTAAGGCAAATGGAAAGGTTTGGAGCTGCGTCAGCCCAGAGCATTTCCTGGGCTTGTTCCAGCCCCTTACCCAGGAAAAGCAGGTGGAAAACTGAGTCACTGGTCCTGCCTATCCATACCCCATGTTTCTTCTCAGTCAGTTCTGAGAAATCAAGCAGATACCCTTGAGTGGAGGCATTAGAGTGGGCATGGCTTAAATGCCATGGCCTCAGCTTTCTTAGACCTTTTGTACAGGGGACTCGCCTGGCGGGAGCTTCTTACTGCGCTTCTTCATGCGGCTGCGGGCGTAGACACGGAGAAAGAGGGCCATGAAGACAAGAGCTATGCCCAGCCCACCCACAATAGTGACAGTGTGCCCATAGATGAGGCAGGAGAGGAGGATGGCAAAGGCCTGTCGGAGTGTCATGATGATGGTGAAAACAGCTGCCCCGAACTGGTTGATGGTGTAGAAGATGAAGAGCTGGCCGCAGGCAGAGCACACAGAGAGCAGCACGGCGTGGGCAGTGAACTCTGAGTGGCGGGCCATGAAGCGCAGCGACTCCAACAAGGCACCCTGCTCCAAGAGTGAGCCCACGGTGAAAAGGCAGGAGAAGACATTGACACCAAACATCATCTGCACGGGAGACATCTTGTAGGTGAAGAGAGCGTCCTGCCAGTTGGAGGTGAAGCTGTCGAAGATTATGTAGCCAGCCAGGAGCACTATGCCAGAGAAAGTGGTGACGGTGGACACCGTCCTGTTAGGAGTGCTCGAGAGCAGGAACATGCTGACCCCCACAGAGATGAGGGCCGCAGTCAGGTACTCCCAGTATTCATAACTCTTGCGTGACACCAGTTTGCCCATCATCATCACTGGGATCACTTTGGAGGCCTTGGCCAGCACTTGGGTGGGAAAGCTGATGTATTTGAGTGCCTCATACTGACACCAGCTGCTGAGGATGTTGGAGAGGGACGCAAAGGAGTATTTGTACATAGGCGCCCCATGGCGTGGCTGCTTGGTCAGGGCACAGTACAGACCAGCCACTGTGAAGGCCAGGATGCGGTTCATGAAGACTAGGAACTGGGAGTCCTTGAACTTCTCACCAGGGTCTGTTTCAGTGGCACCATATGTTCTTGTCATCACACGCTCCTGGAGGACACCCCATGTAAGGTAGGAAGCCTGTAAGGCAGCAGGAGCACAGGGAGAGTCAGGACCCACAACAGCAGCTGCCAGCAACAACAGCAAGAACAGACCCCAGGAGATCTTTGCTTTCCCCAATGTTGCCTCATCCTCTGCATGGCAATGCTTCCCTGAGACACTGGGAGACTGGACCATCCCCCTCTCCACCCATCTTAGGGAACCAGCTGTCCCATGTGGTTACAACCAGGAACATCCTGTTCTGAGCAAAACCTGCTCAGTGTACAGGGGAGAAAAGCCCACAACGCAAACATCCTGGTGAGAGCGAGCAGTTATGCTTTGAGCTACTTTAAGTCTGTGGAACCAGATGGACAGAATCAGGGAATATTACTGATACACAGCTGCGGTTTTGGTGCCAGCTCCCTGCGGCAGGTCCTGGCGGTTTTCCCAGTGGCCTCTGCACTGGTTTTCACTTCCAGCTCCCTAGGCCTGGTTTTTGCATCCAAATCAATTCTAGTTTCAAATACAGCAGATAAAATTGTCCACGAGGGATGATCACTGTCCTGGCTGTCATCTCCTCTACTTTTGGTGCAACATCACCATGCCCCTCACAGAAGTAACACAGACTTCCTCTCACCACGCATCTCCCAAGAAACTAAGACACAGAGAGATGGAAGAAGTTGGTGGCCCACAGCAAGTCTGAATGGGCTGCGGGAGTAGACCAGAGAGTGAGTCTTTTCCTGGCTGCGGGACACCTGGGTTTTTCTATCTCAGTTCCCACATTGCTGTTTTTTGTCCTCATAGACCCAAAAAGCTGCCCTTCCTAATGATGTTCGGGCTGTAGCTGAGACTTGGGGAATCTAAGATTTTAAATTCCTGTTTATATCTAGCTGAATTCAGTATTTTCTCTCCAGTACTCAAATTCAATCCATCAAGGCAGAATGCATCAGCCCCAGACAGTGATCCATGGGAGTGCCTGGGAGATAAGAGGGCTCAAACTATTTGCTCATCTGACATAGGCCAGAACAAAAGCAGCCTTAACAATCTGCTAAATGACAGAATTTTCAGTGTCTTCCCTATCCATGGCTCTAGAGGACTGTGATCAGACAGACAGGATGCTCCAACCCAAATGACAAAAGCTACATGGACATCCACAGCTCTTAGAGGTGGGCTATCCTGGTTGAGAGGCTGTCCCAGCCTCCAACCCTGCAACCTTGGTCTTCAAGGAACTGACAGTCACTAACCCACTGGCCACTTCCTCCTTTCAGAAAGGGACAGCCACACATGCACAGGACCCCTACCTGTAGACCAGCAGCACAGAAGAGCAGCTTGAAGACCTGTCGGGCTGTGGAGGACTCTGTGGGCTCTGCTCGGGGTGGCAGGGAGCCATCATCCTGGTGTACAGACTTCACCTCAGAGCCAAACACGCACGATTTGATGACAGGAAAGCAAATGCCTCGGCCTGAACAGGGTGAGAGAAGATGGAGACACAATTAAACAAAGCCTGGGCACCACAAGCTGCACCAGCTTGAGAGGTGAAGCCTCCCTCCTTGCTAGCCTCCACATCTGCTGGCACGGGAGCCTCAGAGAAATTTGTTTCAGGATAGCACCTAGACAGCACAGGGACACAGCTCTGTGAGTGGCGCAAGGCTGACAAAACAGGTTGGGGAAACAACCTGAGTGGCATAGATCAGGGAGGGGCAGAGAGCTCCAAGGGATGCAAGATGTGGAAGGGAAGCTCCTGCTCCTACCTGTCTCCAAGTAGTTCCTTCTCCTGAAGTACTGGATGAGAAGGAATCCTGGCACCACAATACTCGCATAGCCAGCAGCATTAACAAAGAAATGGAAGAGCCAGAAGTCCCCCCATGAGTCCTGCAGGGCAGGGGTGATCTCTTCACCAGCAGCCATCATAGGGAGGGAAGCCAGCACGAGAGGAAGGCAAAATCTGCAGAGAGAGGAAGAGGCAGGTGGTGGGCTACTGGTACATGGGCAGCTCCACCCCACAGGCCTGTAACACCCACCACCCAGCCTGCTCCTCACCACCTGTAATAGCTGCCATCCAGACACCACCGCAGCGATAACAGCACATGGAGTAGGAAAAGTCCTCTGGAGCTGAAAAGCACAGGCCAGACATCTATCTTTGCTTCTGTTAAAGGCAGTTGCTCTGGAAGATGTGGACCTAGAACCTTGGATTCCCAGGATTAGAGAGAACACTGCTGTAACCATCTGGTTTTGACTACACTCTTACTCCAAATGCAAGGAGTACCTCACACCTTACACCTCTCCTTTTTAAGTTAAACTTTAGCACAGCTTTTCGGTGGAAAAGGAAAAGGTCACTGAATGGAAAAATTGACTCCTACCTAGAAGCTCATGTTTCAAGCCTGTGGCCATGAGCAGCCTTCCTCTGGAAGTTCAGAGCTTTCCCCTCCAGCTACACTAGGTGAGTGGAAGAGAGGCAGGTGTTTGGGCTGCCAGCCTCCCCCACCTCCCCATACAGCCCTGGAAGTGTGCCAAGGTATTCCCCACAGCTCAGTGGAAATTACTAGGGCTCACCCACTTGGCAAAACACAGCCAGAAAGCAAGGCTGGAAAGAAACTTTCCTAGCAGCTGTCTGGTTGGGATTTTACCAGGACTATCCAATGAGGTAGAGCTGATATTCTTCAGCTACAGCTGTAGAAAGTGATCTAGCCAGCTTTAAAACAGCTTTAATAGTCCTTGAAGGAGTTCTTCCCTTCACTATCCTCTCCCTCACAGAGGCAAACCTGCAATATTCAGGGGCACCAGGTACTCAACAGAATGAGCCACCAGGCAAGAACTTCCTACACCCAAGGCCACCTGCATTGTCCCCTCACACAGCAAGCTGCAGCTTCCTGCATCAGGGTAGAAGGTTTCCCTGGTCCATGCTGCATCCCTGCCCCAGTTCCCTCAATGGAGAAAGCATCCCAGTTGCCTTGGGGGCCAGGTGAAGGTGCTGTGGGCTGGCTACATAAACACACACCAGAAAAGCTCCTGTGACTGAAAAGGATAGAGATGTTAATTCGTCCTCCCCCAGAAACAAGCAAGTCAGAGGAATTTAGGCCCTATGTAGGGGTGTACCTGGCCCCAATATTGCATAGCTGTGACCTCTAGTAGCACTCACACAAAACTCAGAGATTTACAAACTTAAGGGCTTTAAAGGCAAGGAAGTCCCCTGCCATTTCATAAGCAAGCATTCCCACCAAGCTCTTGTCCCCTTGGGAAAGACCTCAGGGACTTTTCTCATCCTCAGCTGCTGTGGCCAGGCCCTTGGAGTTCAAAAACCTGACCAAAGCTGAGGCTGTGTTTCACCCAGAAATCTCCCTGCTTCCTATTCCTCTCTGTCTCTCCCCCCCTACAGAAGACAGTCTGACATGTCCACTCCACCTCTCCTGCTGTAGGGGCATCATCGCAGGCTGTACAGGTGCTGTGGGATGCAAAAACAGGGCTCAGTGCTGGCATCTGGGGCTGCAGCTGCCCATGTGCTCCTGGGTTTGCCTGTATTAAGTAATCTTGGCTGATGGTGGGGTGCAGAAATGCCGTTCACTTTTGCAGAAGTCGGACATAAATGACAGGGTCTGTTGCCACATTTGCAACTTGTCAGGGACTGCAAGCTCCCTTCAGCATGACTGCACTTGCTGTTACCCCGCCAGCTCCTGCAGCGCTGCCACGGGAGGAGAATCAGCTCTGCTCTCCCACAGCGACCGTGAAGAGGAGGCTATGGAGGGACAATGGCACTCTATGCCTGTGCTAGCGATTCCCAGGCCCCGAGAGCTGACTCAGTGCAGCAAGCCCTGCCCTCTCTGCCGAGGCTGGGAAGGAACAGGGACGCCAGTGTTACAGGTAGAAAGCGGGGGGGGCTGAGCAGGCGACGTGCTAAGGCATGAAAGGAGCCTTAGTCTGGGGCCTGCGGAGCAGCCCAGGAGCCGAGACAACAGGCACGGCCGCTGCTTCCCTCGGCACTCCAAAGGCAGCTCTCAAACGCGCCGCTTCAGACCCGGGCTGGCACCCAGCCCTCTGCCCGGGATACACAATTTGGGTCCCGGGTCTGAAAAAGATCCCTGCCTACAGCCGTGATACTCTAGAGTGCGCCTCCAGCGCCGATAAGGGCTGAGGTCAAATGCAAGCTTGGAGCTGACAAGTCCATGCTAACAGCTCGGGATCTCGTGTCTGCTCCCTGTCCCTGTCCCCGCACGCAGCCGGGTCGCAGGGGGTGCCTGCCATTGTCCCCCCAGGGCCGACCGTCGCCTCTGCCCAGGGGCCACGAGCAGAGGCACCGGGCTGCCGCTCCCCGCCGGCCGTGGGACACCCTCCGCCGCGGGCACGGCCCGGGGTTCCCGGGCGGAGAGCGCTCTACGCTCGCCGCTCCGGGACTTCTCTGCCCCGAGGCTCCCAGAGACCGGCCCCGCGGGAGAGGCAGCGCCCGACCGGCTGCGGGGCGAGCGTGGCACCGGCGCCGCCTCCCTGCCCGGCGGCCACGTTCGCAGCGAGCGGGCCGGCAGCG
>VYZT01029192.1:185776-210192 GCA_013400735.1 Pomatostomus ruficeps | reverse complement strand
GGAGGGGAGGGGAGGGGAGGGGCGGGGCGGGAGCTGCAATCACAGAATCAATCAGGTTGGAAGAGACCGGAGATCATCGAGCCCAACCTATGACCGAATACTGCCATCTCAACTAGACCATGGCACTGAGTGCCACGACCAGTCTTCCTTTAATACCTCCAGGGAAAGTGAGTCCACCACCTTCCTGGCCTGTCTATTCCAGTGTCTAATCACCCTTTCTGTAGAGAAATTCCTCCTACCATCCAACCTAAATCTCCCCTGGCACAGCTTGAGGTTATGTCCTTTTGTCATGTTGCTGATTGCCTGGGAGAAGAGACTGATCCCCACCTGCTAAACTCTCATTTCAGGCAGTTGTTAAGAGTAACAAGGTCTCCCCTAAGCCTCCTTTTCTCCAGGCTAAACACCCCCAGCTCCCTCAGCTGCTCATCAAAGGACTTTTGCTCCAAACCCTTTACCAGCTCTGTTGCCCTTCTCTAGACATGCTCCAGCACCCTCTTGAAGCGAGGGGCCCAGAACTGGACACAGGACTCAATGTGCAGCCTCACAGATGCAGAGGGATGATGACTTCCCTAGTCCTGATGGCCACACTATTCAAGCTAGAAGCCCTCAAAGTTGACCCCCAGCATCCCCCCCCATCCCTGCCCCTTGTCTCGGGGCAGCCCCCTCCAAGCTGCCAGCCCTGCACTGGGAACAGACACAGCTGGTCCCTGGGGCAGGTATTGCCCAGGGGCTGGAGAGCAGGATGGCACCTACTCCAACCACAGTCCGAATACCCTATCCCAGCCCCAGGCATGGCTGCAGGGCTGGCTGGAGCCATCACGTGGCCACCCAGTACCGTTTTACAAGACATCTTTTTAAAACAAATAGTTTTATTTTAAAATAACAAAACAAACAAAAAAGTGCAAATCGTTGTTTCTGCCTTTTCCCTTTGCTCCCAACTACAGCCCTGGCCGCATCATCCCATACTGCCCTGCAGCATCAGTCATTCCTTCTTTGGGCAGCCTGGAAGTGCCTCATGTCCCTTGCGAAGGTGACCTTGAAACAGCCCCATGGGTTTGCAGCAGGGTTGAAGTCCTGCCAGAAGGTGAGAGGCAAAGACTCAAAAGAAATAGAACAATCTAGCCCCAGACTGCTGAGGAAACCAGGCAAGGTCCAGAGAGGCCTGGGGGTCCTTATGCTGCTTTCTTGGCAGCACTCCCTTATAAGAAGGGAGGAAGAAGACAAAAGCTCACTCCAGAGCATGCTGGGTGATTGCACCATCCAGTATTTGTCCCAAACAACAGCAGCTGCTCCCAGGCAACAAGTGGGGAATTTTCCTGGCTGAGATGGGGTAAGGCAGCTCTATGCCTCCATTCTCACAGCACCTTTGGCTGATTTCCTAATGCATCGCATGTGCTCCTCTGGCTGTAGAAGTGGCAGGGAAGGGTGGTGAGCTGAACAACAGAAGGGATGGGAAGATAATACTGCCACCTCCTTCACTTTCAGCCTGGGAGAATCTAAAACCCAGGGAAGACCCATGACCTAAGTTTTTTAACCCCCTTCCAAGCCAGGAGATTGGGCAGGATCTTCCTATCCCCTGTGAAAGAGGAAACCACAGTAAAGCAGCAAGGTGTCAGGCACAATGGCAGACGTAGGGATCCACAACCTGATCTTCCGGCATCTCCTATGCTCTTTCCTCAGCCCTGCAGACAGATGCTCGGCAAGACAGCATGGGAATAGGGCACCATGCTGGGATCTCCCAGCCTCAGCCCTGCACAGTAGAAAGGCTCTGCAAGTGGGCAAGGCCCTGTACTCCCACTCAGCTTCTGCAGTGTGAAGGACCTAAGGGAGCGGGCGGACTGGGAAAACCCCTGTAGCCCTCATGTCCCCAAGCCCCCGCAGTGATGCACAGCCTCCTGATGCTGTGGGGTGGGTTGGATCACATGAGACCTCTGGTGCCCACAGCAACAACAAACTTTTATTAGAGTGAGTGTTGACTCTCCTCACCCCACACTTACTCTGATGGGGTGCCAGAGGATGCTCTGTCCCACCTACATTGTGAAAATATGTCCTCTCCTGCTCCTTCCCTGTGCATGCTGGAGATCCCCACAAGTCAGACCCATCGCGGGAAGGGGAAATTCAGTCCTGCTGCAGCGCACAGATACTAAAAGGAAAGCCTCTCCTGTGTAGTGCTCAAAATGCCACCTTCTTCTATCTGGGAAGGCAGCCTGAGGCAAACAAAACTTTTCCAAAGACAGAAGGGGCAGTGGGATAAGTCTCCCAAAGTGTCTCTGCTCCCCCTGAACTACAGGCAGGCAAGATCCTAGTGGGCAGCAGGGCAGCAGCACAGAGCAAGGAGGCAGCCCGACGGGCCAAAGGAGTCCATCTGCTCATTCAGAGCACACAACAGGCTTCCCTGAGATCTTCAGGTCATCGAAGGGTAACAAGGCGAGGAGCTGCAAAGACCAAGGGTATGGACATGTAAGCATCCAGGGTTGTGTCTCCACCAAGCTGGGGTAGGGGCCCAAACCTTACCCCCACCCAGTCCTGCAGCCTCCCACCTCCCCAGAGAAGTGACAAGAAACCCTGTCTGGGCTTTTCCTAAGGCTTGAGGCAAAAGGTTGTTATGCCACACACCACAGAGCCAACACCTACAACCTATAGGGAAGGATAGGAACAGCTAGAAACTCCTCCTAGGAGGTCCCCTCTAATCATCCAACTCCTGCACCCCTTGACATACTTGCAGAGCCACAGGCCTCCCCCCACAGAGACTCACATCGTCATTGCCATCAGCCAGGTCCTGAGCTGTCTCATTCTCCATGTTCCTCAGCAGGGTGTCAGCCCCAGAGTGTGAGAGGATGGCGGCAATGGCAGCATCCTTGCGGCCCACGGCCAGGTGGAGTGGAGTGCACCCGTTGTACATCTGGGCATCCACATACGCCCCATTGCGCAGCAGGAACTGGACAGTCCTGCAGTTGTGGCACTCCACAGCCAGGTGCAAAGGGGTCTTCCCACTCGTGCCCTCCTGCAATGCACAGATCACAAGGGTGTGGGTGGGGGGTCCTCTTAGCTGGGCCCTGCAGCACTCACCCACATGCCTTTGACTGGGTGCAGAGGGCAGTCCCTACCCTGATTGCTGTCACAGCACCCAATAGCCTCTCAAGGACCTTTACTCTCTGCTCCCTCAAAATTCAGTGCCCCCAAGCCTCACAGCAGTGTCTGTCCCAGGGCTGAAGGGAGTGTCCAAGGGAGAGACCTACCATCCCAGCCTTTACAAAACATCATACCATGGCCAGTCTTACCTGAACATTGATGTTAGCACCACTCTCCAGAAGCAGAGACATCATGGGGATGTTCCCTTTCAAGGTACTGATGTGCAGACAGGCCAGGCCTGTGATAGGGAGGCAGAAGAGAGAGCCACAGTCAGCCCAGACCACCCTGGGGCACACCAATCCCAGCCCCATTCCCATTCTGCTGTGCTCCTGGATCTCTGCATACACATCTCATGGTCTGTGCCCTCATCTGGCCACCAGCGCTGCCACTGGGATGCCCCCAGGTCTCACCTTGCCAGTTCTGGAGCTGCAGGTCCTGGTGGTGCCCGTGGGGCTGAGTAGTGCCATCCGATGTGGCTGTGCCCTCCAGCAGCTGCTGCGCACACTGCAGGTGCTGCTGCTCACAGGCCAAGTGCAGCGGGGTGTTGCCATTGCGGTCCTGCAGCCCAGGGTTCACTCCCTTGTGGATCAGTGCCTGGATCACGCTGGGCTGCTCCAGGTACACAGCGAGGTGGAGCGGGGTCTGGAGAGAAATTAGGAGAGGGGAGGGTGCCCCACAGGACACCAGTGTGATGAGCTTCATCAGACTTCAGGAACATGCTCCCTGGCAGAATGGGCTGACTGCCACGCAGGAGACTCCCATCCCTGACCTGAGGTTACATGTGGCCGGCACTGGTGAGGTCACATGGCTTGCTGTTCCCCTGCACCTCAGCCCAGGGATCACCCATGGAGACAGATTTCATTCTCCCAGGTTATCTACCCTGCCACATTTAAGCCATGCCACTTCCATGGCTAGCTGCAATGTCCTAGTTCCTAGTTGTTCCTTGCAAAGGAACTTTCCACCCTACAGTGCTGGGAGCTGTCACACTTCTCTTTCAGGGTATCTCCACCTTCCTTCTTCCCCTCCCTGCAAAAAGGCTGCTCACATGGGACCTTCACCACACTTTGGGGGAAGCAGGTCTAGGGTCCTATGGAAAGGGCAGATGGATTGGGCATCTATCTAGGGAACAGCCTGCAGCATTTCCCTTCCTCCCATCTTCCACCTATCACAACGGCATACCTGGAAAAGATCATTTTGGATCTCCAGCACCTCCCTGGGTAGCTGAGCAATGCAGCAGAGTGCTACAGCTGGGACACAGTGGATAATGGCCAGATGAACCAATCTACAGAGGGAGAGGAGAGAAAAAAAAGAAAAGTAAGTCCCAAGTGCCATGCTCAGGAGTGGAGATCCTTCCCTGTTGCATGAAGGAATAATCTCTCTGCCTCCTCCAGTCTCCTTCCCTCCAGCTTGGATTTCCTTCATCCTGACCGCTCCTTGCAGAAGCTCAGCAGAAGGCAAAGACAGGAACTTGGTCTGAGGCTCCACAGGGCAGCCCTTTACTCTGATCCCCATGGGGAACAGTCCCTCCTGTCCCTGCTAAGCAACACAGGGTCCTCCCTCAGACCTCACAGCATGTGCAGGGTTTCAATCTGCCACTGCCAGGTGTCCAACTGATGTAGGTCCAAAGAGCCTGGGATGTGTTTCCCAGAGTCCAACAGTTGGGTTTGGTGGCTGTGCAGGGAGGTCTGGGCTTTGGCAGCTGCCCGGGGAATTCCAGCTGCACACTGTACTTCTGCTTTCCCCTCCAGGAAGACAAACAGTCAAAGCTGGGCAGGAGCCTGGGGCTGGTCCAAGATCACCTGCATGGCACAGTCCCTATGCCAGCCAATCTGCCGGTCCACACTGATTTCCTCTTCTCTCCCCCACATCCTTCCCTCTCAGCACTGTCACGGCAGGGCTGGCACACAGAGATGCAGCTGTCAGAGCTTGGTGGCCAGCAGGGAGCTCAGGTCCTCAGGACTGTGGTCCCCACAGCCATGGGTGGCCAGGCACCCCAGAGTCCCCCAGCCCAAGGACAGGTTTTATTTCCAGACAGCCCCTGCACAATCAGAAGAGAAGTGACAACACAACAGAGGCAGAGCCAAGAAGAAATTTCCAGTCTCCCCTGCCAACCTCTTCTCTCCCAGCTCCCTGCACTGAAGAGCCACCCTCCCACCAGAGGGCAGCCCCCTTAGGCCAAACCTGGCCATTCTGGTCAGTAGTGAGGAGCAGGCAGCAGCTCCCATGCTGCACAGCATGGCAGGCATGAGCTGAGCTTCCTGTCCACTCCTCATCACTGCACTGGGAGCCCTGGGTGGCCTCTGTCTCTAGAAGGAATCAGTTCCAAACTGAAGGCTGGGCTCTGCTACCCATGCTGCTTTGATGGAGACTGACAGGGCCAAGAGATGGAGGGTGACAGCGGTGCCAGCCCTGGGAAGACACCCCACTCTCCAGACAGCCCAGCTTTGGGATGCCATCTGCGATGTGGGGAACAGAGAGCATCCCTCCACAGGCAGGAGGGCAACACCTGGCCCTAAAGCATTGCAGAAAAGAAGTGGGGCTGGGTCTGCCTTTTTGCCAGTTGCACCAGGAACATGAGTGTGCTGAGAAGCTCAGAGGCCAGTCCCCAAAAATGTCCTTTATTGACCTCCTCCCAAGTGCTGCTTGAAGATCAAGCCAGCATCTGGGACCCCAGGCATCTTCAGTTGAAACCTGATTTTGAAGGCAAAACAAGGCCAGTTCCTCTCCACCCTGCTGCCAGGGGAGAAGCTGTGCCCCACAGGAGAGGGTTTGTCCCTAGGGAAGCCCCAGGTGGTGCTGCAGCAGGGAAATTTCCCACTAGAAGGGGAGGCCACCCACGTCTGCTTGCCTCTGCACTGCCATGGGGTGCCCCCTCACCACCAGCACTCCCAGGGCAGGGGAGGGGGCTGCAAGCAGGGGCCATGCAGCCCCATGGGCAAGGTCTGGCCACCCTCAGTGGACCATGGAGCAGAAGCACAGCCAAGGGGCCCAGCCCAGGAACAAGGCAATCAGCTGTAAGAACACACCTCCCCTCATCAGGCTTTTGCTGAGCCTAGCCTGGGTATGATCTGAGCAGGGAGATTCCCTGCTGGGTTTTGCATCAGGCCTCCAGTCACTGTGGCAGCACCTCTGCTGAGGTGTCCTTTGCACACTTGCAGGGACAGCCCCTGTTTCTCCAAATCTGCTGCCAGGCACCACATGCGGGGAGAGGCTTCAGGATCTGCCTTTTTCAGGTACAGCAGAGTTAAGACTGCTCAAATAGGGGACTTTCCATGGCAATTCAGCTTGAACTTCAAACCGCTGGTGCTTTCGCTTTCCAGAGCCATGCTGGGCTCCCAGGGGAGAGAGCAGTGTTCAGAGTTATGTCCCACTGCAGACAGCCCTCATGCCCCAGGAATCCCCCAGGCCCCCCTGTCACTACCCACACCACACTGCACTGTCATGTGGGGACGAGTGGGGCAGTCACCCGGAGGAGGTGGAAACCCCCGAGCAGCCCTCTGCCACTGCCAGCACCTCAGTTTTCCTGGCTTGGCTGCCTTTGCAGCTCAACAAGGCAGTGGAGCCACTTGGGACTGGGCTGACATTGAGCTACTTTGGGCATCCATGCTGCAGAGGTAACGGGGGTGATCATCCCCCTGGCCAGAGCTCAGGCTTTCACCTTGCAGCTGAGATGTGCCTGCTTTGAAGGACTGCTTTCCCCCTCCCTCTTCCTTCTCCACCCAGGTGCAGCCTCCTCCTGGGCTTTCATTTCTGCATTCGTTCCCGCCTTTCCTCATTACCAGCCCTCAACTTCCTGAAATAGCTGCAAGACCTGGAGCTACTTGGGGGAATCATGGACAAGGCCAGTGGGCTGGGAGGAGCCCACCACGAGCACATGTGCATTGAGGCATTCCGTGCCACAGGTAGTGCTGCCAACCAGGAATGGGGATTGTCTCCTGCTAACCCAGGAAACATCTTACACCCAGGAGACCCGAGGGGCAGGCATCATGCCCATCTCCACTTTTTTCCACCGACACTACGAGCACACTCCATGTCTCTGTGCCACGGCAGCCATGTTGCCCAGCTGCTGATGGGCTGCTGCGTGCTGGCACCTCGTGCACCAGAGCACGGAGATGGAGGGACACCTCCTCGCTGCCAGACACTGCTCCTCACCCAGCCACAGCAGCGTGCCCTTGCCAGAACAAGCCCTCTGCCCTGCCATGCTCAGATCCTTGCCCATCCTGGGCTGCCTGCATATCTCTCCTCTGCTTTCCTCTACTTGCCTGCTCCCTCCCTCACCATGCTCTTGCCTGCAGTGCTCCTGGCTGCAGCCACAGGGGTGGGTGTCCAGCAGGAACTGTCAGAAAGGGCAACAGGGAGTTTTGGAAAGGCCACAGGATGGAGGAGTTGTGGGCAGGGAAAACATAGCAGGAATACAGACTGCTGGGTTCATTCTCAGCTTTTCCTCTTGCTCACCAGCTCTGCCCTACCATAACACTGAATCACAAAGGCACAGGACATCCCTGCCACAAAGTGATCTACCCATCATCAGAGAGGTAACAACCCTGGAGCAGAGAGGTTGGGGATATCCCTGAGGATGTCCCTGGGACTGAACATGCCGTGCCCAAAGTGGTCCTAGCTTAGGCACAGGAGAGCATCCATTTCCACAGTGCTGTCCATCTCCGACTTCTGAGTGACCTCAAGTGTCCAGTAGGAAAAGTCATTCCACACATGAGGACTGGAGGCAGGAGAACAGGGTAAGGGGTGACACCCAGCTCTGACACACAAGCAGAGCTGATGAAGTCCCACCAGTTCTCAGTTATCCTTTTCCATCTCTCTAGAAAAGGAGCTTACCATGCAGATCCCCCATCTGTAGAGCAACATACCTTGTCCCCAAAGCAGCCTCTCCCTTCACCATCTCACCCCAGAAGCACCTAAATCAGGGGATGCAGCATTCAATTGAATTTGCTTTGACAAGTTTTTCTCCCTCTCTAGATAAGGTCCCTGTCTGCAGCAGGAACAGCTCATTCCCAGCTCCTTGTTTTGGCTGAGTGGAGCAGTAGGAAATCATGCAAGCAATTCACACAAGAGAAACTTGTTCAGGCGAGGAAATGGCCCCAGCAGCAACAGAAAGGAGAGCAAGGGAAGAGGAAAACAGCAGGGGAATTCCACGTTTATCCTGCTCTCCTGTTCCAGCCCTGTAAACTGCACTGCTGACCGCTTCCTCAGCCATCAGCATGAACCTCTGCCAGCGGGCTCAGCAAGCACAGCTCAATCCTGCCCTGCAGCCCTGAACCAGCCCAACCTGGCTCCCTTTCTTCCTCCCCACATACCAATGCAATGCTGCCTGGCTCCGTAAAGCTGTTCCAGCTGCCCTATGGCAGCTCCAAGGGAGAAGTGGATCCCAGCTGCCTCATCTCATGTTCTGTGTTCCTGCCCTGCAGGTTTCTCCACCCCTTCCCTGGGAAGGGCACAGCTTGAATTTGACTGGAGGGGGGTTAGGATGTGACTGGAGGGAGGTTGTAGCTAGAAGGATGCAAAGCCCTTTCAGCTATGCTGGGTTCAGCAAACCTGATCGCCAGTCTGCTGCTCCTGGGGCCAGAGTGAGGGGTGGGAACCAACAGGTGAGCAGAGGAGACAGTCTCACCTTTCTTGGGGTGCTCTGCAGAGGGTCAGGTGTGAGTGCTTGAGGATGAGGGGTGCTGGAGGCTGACTGGCAGGAGAGGCATTGCAGGAGGGCTGTGGGCACCTTGTTTTTCTGTGAGGTGGGGACAAGAAGGTACCCTGACCCTGGCCTCACACCCTCTAGGCTCTGCACCCACGCATTTGAAAATTTTGCTCCGAGCAGATGGTCTGTCTGGGATTGCAGAAGCACTAAGCATCAGATGCATGTGGGCTGTTCCCTGCAAAATAAGGGGCCTGTCCCATACTACCATCTATGCACAGATGGGCCAAGCCAGAAAACAGGTCAGCCCACCCTAGCGGGGGCCAGTCACCATCAGAGAAGCATGATGAACAATTTCAATAAAAGCAGCAAGCATCCCAAAAAGCCCATTGGCTGTGGTAAATCCATTTCAAACAGAACAAACTCACACCTCACTCCTTAGGATGCAAATGCATTCTACAGTTTCTGTACACAAAGAGATATCTTGAGGTCAGAAGAGGCTCTTACAAGAGGAAAGTGCCTGGACTTTGCCAGAGCCTGTACAACACACCCTAGCAATCATTTGCAATCTCAAAGGTATCCTCACTGTCTCTTTCTTTTAATAAGGTTCAAGCTGCGGATCTAAGATACGTTAGGGCCCCCCTTCAGCCCTGTATCTGCCCCAGTCAGAGGGGCTTCCCAACTCTGTAACACAGAGAGCATCCCACGCAGCTCATTGAGAGGCATGCAGAAACTGCTCTCACAGCTCAGATCCCACAACCTCTTCCTACACAGTCATGTCTGACTCCTCATTTATTCACATTATACTAAAAAACCCCAAACCCAATCCAATAAAAAATAAAAATTTCTTTGTTAAATTAACTGAGCTCAATTCTTTCCCAGCAGCAGTCAAGCCTGCCTGCAGAGTGCAAGGACCTGAAGCCCTCCCCATCTTGGCTGATCTGTTACAGATCAGGCTTCTGCATCCCAGGACATGGAAATTTCCAGCCATTCTTTCCCTTCTTCTGTGCTGAAGTTCCCTGTGTTTCTCCCTGACTCCACGGCAAACCTAGGCAGGCGGAAAGTTTGAAGAAACTTCCTCCAGGCCAGGTTGAAATCATCCAAACAGGGAAAAAAATCTCTTGTGTGCAAGATCTCAGAAGGCTGCCAGGACATACCCACTTTATGCCAAGGCTGTACGTATGTGACCCCTGCAGCAGCCAGCAACTTCTGGAGCATCCCAAAGCAACTTGTGCAGAGCTGCATGGCCTTGCTTGGAGGGACACCAAGCTCTCCCCTGTTTACCAAACTCCTGAGCACACACAGAGGAAGAGCTGAGAGTTCAGGCACAGGGAGCTGGACATGAGAAATTTTCTTCTCCTTCCTGACAGACCCACGTTAGGACTCACTTCTCTTCTGCCCCACAACTGGCAGCATGCTAGGGAATAACCTGGGATTGACTTGAACCCTGGCAATCAAGAAAGAAGGTTTCCTAAAGCCCTCTGATAGAACCAAGAGCATCTCCACTCCCCATTAACTATGGCCATCCCACTGATGGGCAGCTGGAAACAGCCCAGCCCAGCAAAGCAAGGGGACTCCCAGCCTGAACAGCAACAAGGTGTTGCTGCATCAGACTTCTTTAATCCTTCCCCTAAAACTGAGTCTCTCCAGTCCTCGGCCTCTTTTTCCTTCTTTCCCTTTCTTTTATCTTTGCTGTCACACTCTGAGCACTTACACAGGGTACAGGGGTTCAGCAGCACCCCTGTACAGCACGGCAAGCAGTGAGAAAGCAGCCACACTGGAGCAAACAGTATGAATGGGGACAACCTCTATTCCCCTGCTCAGGGAAGATCTCAGCCCAGGACAACACGACTTGAGAGGGTTATGACTGGCACATGCCAGTGAATGGTTAGAAGTGGCTCTTGGCCACTTCAAGATGAGCCTTCATGCTCAGCAACAACCCGTGCAGAGAAGGGAGGCCCCTTCACTACCATCATCTGGAGAAGAGTTCAGAACATCAACTCCCATGGGGCCCTGATTTTACTGGATTTACTGTCCCCAAGCCCTTGTTAAAGCACTTCAGCCCACTTGTCACTGGCACGTGATTTCTTATCAGCAGATGGGGCACCACTTGTGTCTGGTGGAAGGAGGAAGTCAGGCTTCCTCTGCTACCCTCCCTCCCTGAAACATACACCCAACCAAAACCACACAGTCCCATTTTCCATCTGAAGGAGGCCTAGGTCTACCCCTGTGACTGAGCTGGGGTCCCCTGACCTTCTCCCCTGCAGAGGTGATGCACTACTTTGCATACAGAGCCCTATGCAGGACACAGTCACTCTCCTGAAGAGGTGCAGCCCCCAGCCTTTCCATCACCACAGCATCAGGTACCAATGGCAGAAAGTGGTGTGTGGCCCAAGGACCAGCATAGGCAGAAGGGAAAACATGCTTTTAAGTTTAGAATAGACTATATAGTCCTAGAGAGAGAAAACTCCACTTTAACTTCACACACTGATAAATCAACTCTTCCTCTCCAGAGCTGGCAGAGGCTGAGATCAGCCCAAGGAAAGGGGGGGGGGAGGGGGGCGGTTCTCTTGTGCTGAACAAAACAGGTGATCCCTTCACCTCAAAGGAGCTGATCCCACACCCATCCTTTTCCCAGGATGCTGGAATTGTGCATTTGCCAGGTTAGGCTGGAAAGGATGGGGTTTCCTCAGTGAATCCTAACAAAGGCTGAGGTGGCCTAGAGGCTGGGGCACAACAATAAATCTACCTGCAGTCTGCTCAGAGGTTGCCAGGCCTACAGCTGGAAAGTCCCTCTCTTCACTTCTATCAGGACCCCAGTCAGCAGGGGTCCTCCTCAAGAGGAGCTTGTTTACATGGAAGAGACAGATATTTGGAGGTTTGGGTTATGAGGAAAAGATGGATGCTTCGAGGAAACCATTTGAGCCCGAGTGCACAGGGTTTATTCTCTACCTGCCCACGCAATAAGCAAGATACAGATCACTGCCCCAAGTGTACCCACCACCTTCCACCCCACTCCTCATGCCTGACTCCTCCTGCCCTCATAGTTGAGCCACTCTCTCTTGGGGACTAATGTGCCAGTGCCTGCTTACTACAGCTCTGACTTCCCTGGGGTAGAGGGGCTGCCAGTGGCACTAGGGAGCCATGGAGAGGATGACATTTGGACAAATAATTCTTGAAAGACAGAACCCATGCATTTTACTGGCCATCATACACCCCCATCTTCCCTGTTAGCCAATTTCCTCTCGGCCAAAGTGAGACTCTTTCTAACTTTGAGCACAGGGAGAGATAGTTTTAGCCACGTTGCTTCATCCCGCCTGCTTTGACACTCCTCTCCTGCGGAGGCAGGCAGGAGAAGGATCCTGATGACACTCCAGCCAAGCACGTGCTCCTCACCTGTGCCTCCAGCTCCTGTTCTTACCCCACAAGTGCCACGCTGACAAACACAGGCACACCTTGAGATGGCACAGGTGGGTGAGCCTGAGGGAGCTATGGACAGTGAAGATTTTTGTCAGATGCAGAGCTAAGATTTTTGCCAGCTCCCTTTGTGCAAGCCCTGTGCTCCTCTCAGCTCAGTACCAGCCAGGGCATCTGAGGAAACAGGAACTACTTGGCCAAAACCCCTGAACTTCTTGTATTTTCAAAATTACAATTACAGGAAAGTGTAGTTGCCCAAGTCTTCTGAAATATAATGATAGTATGATTTTAATTCTCTGCCTGGAGCTGTTTTGTGTCAGACATTCAAAAAAAGCACATAAGGAAATGTGCTGCTGACAGAGATGAAAAGAAGAAAAGAAAATGGGTTTGTCTGGCCAGATGAAAGGGATGTAGCTTGTGGCCATCTGATCCCTTCTCTCTGGGGATCTTCTGTCACTGGATGAACAATTGCACCACAGACTTTAGCATTACTATCAGCCCTGACTTGTTTTCACACACAAAACCGGTGGCAGTTCAATGAGCCGCTGGGTGCTCACAGTCCCCATCTGCATCGACCTGAGTAGTGGATGTTCAGCACTTCTAAATATAAATGCCACCTACCTCTGCCGCAGGGTCAGGAGGAGAGACGAGAATAGCGAAGGCACAAATCCACAGCCTCACCACTCTAACCACAAGAATAGTTTTTTTTCCCAGCAGTGGGAGTAGATCCTAGGAAAGCTGTCTCCTGCATGGACATGGTGAGCCCAGGACTGTACAACTAGCAGACCTATCGCTCCCTCCCTCACTCTTTACAGATTTCCTGTTCTGAACTGCACTGTGAGTGAGAGAAAACAGAACAGCAAAGGCAACCATTTGGGGAGCTCTCTGAGAGGTTCTCCTGCCTACAGTAACCACAGCACGACTGATTAATGTTTTCCTAGTCAATAAGATGTTTGCGTTAGGACTCTCCAAGCAAGTCTGACAGGCAAAGGGCTTCAACCACAAAACAAGACAGCCTCAAGCACTAAAAGCATCTCCAAACAGCTGCATCTATGGGGCTCCCTAATAAAACAGTAAGCGAGGAGCCCTGGGCACACCATGACAGACAAGCCTGGAGGGAAGCCTTACTTCCACAGCTCTGATTAAAAGACGCCTGGGCTTTCTCCATGAGCACCTCGACTCTAGCATTACAGCTGGGAAAACCGGCAAAGCTCCTCCATTCTGAGGAGCCGCAGAATCAGCCTGTAGATAGGACAGGACTAGAAAGCCTGTCTGGGGAGTGTGGGAGGTTGGGTTTAGTCTAACTTTGCTTGCCATGAGACTTCCAGCTAATCCTCAGAACAGATCCCACAGTCAGCATTAATGAACTAATTAGCAGATGCACAGACTCCTTCCTAAGAGGGAAGTAAACACTCAGGCTGTCTCCCAACTCATCTTCAGCTTCAATCCAGATGTGCTCTGCCAGGCAAGGACAGAGCCTTCTTGCTGCTCCCACTACTAAAGACTTTTGCTTGCTCATGTCAGTGCCTCCTTAGTTTCTCTTCCTCTTGCACCATTACTCAGTATTAAACTCTGGCCTGCGTTTGGGGCAAAGTTTTGCTCTCAGCTGTGAGAATGCTTCACTCATGCTCTGCATGTACACTCATGATGGAAACCTTCCATCAAGGGAATGTACAACAGGAAAAAACGCTGTGATTAGCTGAAGGTAATTACCAGAAGCCAAACCATGTAACTCTGGTGTGATGCCTCTGCCCTTGAGAGGGCATTACGGATGTGGGAAGCCCCCCCTCATTAAGAGAAACAGAAGCTCAGGAGGGCAGCCTCACATCGGGGTGTGTGTCACAACCGTGCCAAAAGCTGTGGCTGTGTGGGCAAGTTGGCAAAGTGAGGCGATTCCCACCTGAGAACAAACAGTTCTTGGGCTGCTCGGTTGAGCAGCGTCTAACACAGCCATCGCAAGGTCTTGCCCTGCATAGCCAGTCTTGTTTCAGGACTTGCTTACGTGCCACCTCACGCAGCCAAGCCTTCCCCATTGTGTAGGAAACGTTGCATTCTCTGGGGAAGAGACAGTGCAGGGGGGCTTGATTTGCTCCCCCTTTTCTTCTGGTTGCTAGCAGCCCTATAGCAAGCAGAAGCTGGCTTCCTATGGTGGGTCCATTCTGTGCCATATAAGCTGGGGTGCATTTCTTCCTGCTCACTCTGCTGGACCTGGCTCAGATACCCCTCAGCCAGGTGAGGGGGGTCATCCACCCAAACCAGGATGCACGCGCACCAAAGGCAAAGCGGGAGGCTCTTAGGATAAGGGCCCGGGGAATCCTTTACAGCCCGGCTGAACGGATGCTCCTCGGGAGAGGGCTGGGGACCATGGCAAATACAGCCTGGCTTATCTCTAGGCACCGGCTCCCCGCCGCTGGCCGGCTGCAAGGGGAGCAGCCCGGGGCTGGGGGGCCCCGCAGCTCCCCGGGGGTCACTCACGTGTCTCCGTCCTCCGAAAGGTAGGTGAGAGCCTCCAGCTGCTGCCGGCTGAGCCCCTCGTGCCGGGGTGGCGGCTCCTCGGGGCGCCCCCTCGGAGCCCCCGGCAGCCCGGGCAGAGCCTCGGGTAGGACGACGGAGCCGTAGCTGGAATCCAGCCGCTCCTCGGCGGCGGTCTCGGCAAGGGTCTCCTCGAGGGCCTCGGGGGCGGCGGGAGGGCCCTCGGGCGCGGCAGGGGTCTCCCTGCCGCCCGGCAGCGAGCGCAGCGACTCGATGCCCGAGTCGCACTGCCCGTCCTCGCCCTCCCAGCCCGCCGCTTCCTTGCGGCACTCGCCGCTTGCCGCCCGCGACATCGCTCAGCGCTCGCCGTCCGCCCTGCCCGACTCAGGTCCCGCTCCCGGCCCCACTGCCGGGGGGCTCATGGCCGGAAAGCCGCTGAGCGCCACCCGGCGCAGAGTCTAAGGCGCCACAGCTCCGCCTCCTCCTCCTCCTACCCCTGCCCACACTGACTCAGCCGCTCCCGTCCCGCCTGCCCGGGATTCCCCCACCGCCCCGCCCCGGCACGACCGGGGGCTGCGTCTCCCCGCCCTCTTTGGCTGGCGCAGCGCAGAAGCACTGAGAACGTGAGAAGCCCTCTGTGGACACGGCGGCGTGGGCGGGGGCGGCCACCCGGGGTGCGCAGGGGAGGGAGGTGGCCACACTGCACTTGCCTACGCCAGGTAGTGCATGTCGGTCTGTCCTGGGTCTGCCTCCTCTCCTGTCCTGTTGGTCTGGGTTATTTAAATAGCAGGCAAGTTTGCCAGGGGAGGGAGAGGAAGCTCGTCCAACTAGGCGGTGTGTGGGTGAGGGTGCTGTTGCGTGTGCAGGTGCTGACTGAAGCTGCAGGCTGTGGGAAACAATATGGTGGCTGTCACTTGTAGCAGAGGTGCAAACAAGACGTCTGCTTTTCCCGTGTACCTGCATTAAACTGTTCCTCCTGCTAAGACACCTTCTCATCATGTTCCACCTTTACAGGAAAAGCCAGGAGGTCACTGTAGTTAGTAAAAGCCTCTTGATCTAGCTGCTTCCCACCACCTTTCTGTGTTGCAAATAGAAATCCTTTCAAAGCCCAGAGTGGCTGCCAGGGCTCACACAAGAGCACCCAAGACATGGAGATGAAAGCTGAAAATAGAAGGTCAGTTGAAGGCCCAGCTCACTGCCTGTGAATGATTGACCAAACTGCATTTCTTCTCCCAGTGCCAAAACTCCAGTGGTATTTGTTCCTTGTGGATCTTTATAGATGTCATGTACTTACTCTCCAGTGTTCCAAGCAGTGGGCTTTCCTCAAAAGACAACCTAGATATATCTGAACACAGCTGACACTTTAAAGTCAGTTCCACTTTTTGCTTTAATTGCTTGAGATGACTTTCTGTCTCTGCAGTGTGCCCATTCTTCCAGTTCATCTGAGCAGGAGGGGAACAATCTCCTGCAAGGAAGCTTACCTGGGAAGAGCTTGGTGATGGATACTGGACAGACTCACAGAAACCACATGCAAAGCGACAAATATTCCCCTATCCCACACTGCAGCTGTCACTTTGGGTTTGTAGGAAGAAAGGTTTTGGGCTATGAGGGCAGCAGCAGGGAGGCAGGTAAGTCTGTTTTGGCATCAATGAGTTCCAGTCAGTTTTCTTCCTGTGCTCAGGATCTGTTTCAGTGTCTCCAGTTGTGTCTCTGGCACTGTGTAGCTGCAAGATTACAATTACTAAGGGAAAGGAGCTTCTCCCACATCTGTCAGCTCAGTCCAATGCAGTCTGGGGATCTGGGCCATCTATCCATGTCACTCCCTCTCACACCCTGGTGGTGGCTGCATCCCAGCTCCACCTGTAGCTGTTGTTCCTGATCCCCACACAGAATTTTTATTCTTTCAGCTTTCCATACCCCTCAATTGCCTTCCTAAATGCCTTTGCCATTTTCTCCAGTAATATACTAGATGCCGCTTCATCATGGAATGGTTCCTTATACACTTTCCTATGGATACAATGGTCAGATCAACACAAACCTGTGTGGTGATACACAAAGATTTAATTTTTCTGTGAACTGATTGCAGCTTACCTTTGCATCAAGCAGCAGTCACACCTTGTTTATATTGTGATGTCCTGTTCCACTTGGGGAGTAGGTGTGAATTGTGAGTCCAGGACTAGCACATGTCCTGGAACAGTTCAGCCAAAGCACAGACCCTGGACTAGTAAGCCCTGGACCAGCTCTGCAAAGAGGCAATTCAAGCTCCACCACTGGGGACTCTACAGTCCAGTCCATTGCAAGCTGTCTACACCTCTGGCTATCAAGTAGCTCCTGGAAGTGGCCTTCCTCTGCTGCTGATATGAATTTAGCTGGAGCTTGTGATCTTGCAGCTTCCTTAAGGTGAGCCTTGAACTCTTTTGAGCTGACTAGTGCTCTCCCAGGGCTGCGTTGCCATAGCCTGCTGCAGCAGAGCTGGGGAGACCAGGCACTCCCCACTAACATCAGCTATACCCCCCAGGCATCCATGGCCAGCCACTCTCTGCTCTGACCTTTCAGCTACACCCTCTAGCACCCAGCTCAGGCACCATCTCCTGCCATCCCTCTTCTGACTGGCTTCTTCTATTAACCCTTTGGACAATTTTACTGGAAAGTCTGAAAGAGGGACTTGGCTGCTTTGCCCCATTATTTGCCTTCTGTTACTCATTCTTGCAAGGCTTGGGCTCCCTTTCATGCTGTCTTCCTAACAGAGAGCTGTTCTACCTGGCTGTGCAGGTTTTGGACTTCCACTCTTTTCAGAGGCTCTAAATATGGAGAGATATACACATGAATAAATATCTATAGATAATGTATTGAAGGCAATGGTAGAGGGATTAAAAATAATTAAATACAATATTAGGCCAATCTTGATGTTCTGATTTGGTTTTGAGGGTTTTAAAAACGAAGCTCTGATTCTGGGCTCTCTCCAGACCCCCTTAATATGTGTCACTTAAAATGGTTAAAACTGCAGGGGAAAACTAAGGAGGAAGGGAACCATTCCCACTAGAGGTCAGTGTCAACACACGCTGCTCAGGGCACCAGCGCTTTCCCCTCACACTGCGCTGCCAGAAGCATCAGCAGAGAGGCTGGACATGAGAAGGAATCTCTAGGCTACCCGGCCCGCCGGACATTGTCCCTGATAATGTCCTGTCCCCAAGAACAGTCCTCTGATTTACTAAATGAAACGAAGGCCTGGCCTGGCACCAGCATCTTTTCTGTTCTTTGAGCTGTTAACTGGGTAAAATAAGTGAAATGCAGCTGAGCGAGATGGAGAAAGGGACATTATACCCAGACTGTGTCTGGTCTGAGGAAAAATAATGGTCCTTTAATTACCAGCTGTGGTCCTGTCGTTTTTAAGCAACATGGGTTACCTGAATTTGTGATAAGCAGTTATTGCCACAATAATTCACACCAGGCAACGTGACTGGTGCTACCTTCCCCCCATGCAGACTGTCCACTGCACAGCTTTGGTTCCACATGAGCACTGAGCTGTCCCATTCCCTGGGGATGCAGCCCTTTCCCCTCATCCCCAGAATCAGAAATGCTGAGTCCATAAGAAAGGTGCTAGATCTCCATTTGAGGAAGCTCCCTCTGCATTCTCCTCACCAGAGATGTTGCTGGGCACCCCAGGCAACAACCTGAACCTCTGTCTGGGGCTCCAGCTCCAGCTCGGAGAGCTCAGCCCTGTAAGCCAGGCATTCAAGGGAAGCAGAAGCCCTGGAAGAACAATGAAAGTTGCAGGAAAGACAACAGACTCTCTGCTCTGACTGTGGTTCCATATATCTGACAGCAAATCCGTTCTGTAGTGCACCAAACTGGGTCACTTCACTTTCTGCCCCAACAGAGGAAAGGAGGAACATGACTTTTCAAGATTCAATGCCCAGAAGCAAGGCAAAGCTTCCCAACAGAGCAATGCAAAGCAGGCCCTCCTCAGGTACCCATTTTCTGGGGTAGTCAGCCCAGAAAGGGCTGGCTGCCCTCTCCTGGTAAGTCTGGCTGAAGTCACAGGTTCACTTTGAATCACTCCAGGGATGCAGTTCTGGGCATCTGCTTGCTTTTTCAATAAGGAATTAATTCCAGTCAGAATTTTTCTCCTTGCATTCTGTATTGGATGCCTCTCATCCTTCCATTGTGCATTCCTGTAATGTATGGGAGCCATCATGCCAGAGTGGTGACACAACTCAGAGCAGAGCAACTTTGTCTGCATGTGGTAGGTGGTCGGCAAGTTGCCCAGCTAACGCCCTTCCTGAGAAGATTCCCACTGTTGCTCAGAGTCCCACAGTGAACAGGGAAATTTCTACCTCCTTCTGTCATTCACTGTGTGCATGTGTGTGTATGATATGTAGGAAGTTGGACGAGAGGATTAGTTAATTCCTTGAATGGGGATCACACCTAACTCATTCTGCTCTCAGCCACAGCATTCACTTCCACAAACAGAAAGTGATTGGTATAAAGATGCACTAAAAATCCTCAGCCTTACAAAGTGAATGAACAAAACCCCTAGATATTTTAACAAAACTTCATTCTAAATTATATCCCTCTTGTGTAATTCCTGTCAGCTTGCTGGCTGCAGCAGCAATGCTCTGTGCTTGCATCTGGGCAAATGCATGGCTGATAGGCCTTGCTATATATTTATGTGTGTGAGTGCTCAGAGCTCTCCCAAAGGAGATGGCAGACATGCTTATGAATGGGGAGGGGTTGGCAAATGGTCTTGGAAAACTCATAGTAAAACCACACTTAAATAGATGGTGAAACTGTGCCCTAGGTGAGAAATCTTGTCACCTGGAGCTCTCTTTATAGCTAGTGAAGAGGCAGACTCACTTCCAGAGGGTGGCTCTGATAACCTCTGTCTGGCCACATCACTATAATGAAGAACGCTCCTCCCTCCCCGTGGAATAGCTGTGGAAGACAGTGCTCTATCGCCAGGCTATCATTTATTCATTACTCTGTAAGTACAGTTCATCTTGCAGAGACTATCCAAGACAAAACAAAAACCTCAACCCACCTAAGCATCCCTGAGCTCACCTTGCCAGAGAGCGCAGGACAGATGCTGCCAATGCTGCATCCTGGGCATCAGCATTGCTGCACCAGACCCGATGGCTGCTAGAAGGGAAGACGGGTTAACTCTCATCTTTGAGTTGATTCTGCTTGAGTTGCTTTCCATGTCACCTCAGCCCCTCACCACAGCCTTGCACCCCCACTAGCCCAGTCCTTGTCTCCTAGCAGTGCTCCATGTGGCTAGGTATTACTCACACAAGCTTGGCTCTGCTCTCAGGAGAGTTAAACTCCTGGCTGCCAGGCTGAATTAGAGCTTGTGTCTCTCCACACTTGCATCAGAGTAAGATGGGAACAGGCCTGATGGAACCACACTACTGAAAGCAAGTGAGGAGCCCAGGCAGGGGCTGGGAGATAGGGGTGAGCAGGGTGGCAGGGAGGGGAGGTGGGGGTGAGCGAGCTGTTTGAAATGTTCAGGAGTTGAGCAGGAGCAGATGGCTATCCCATTGGACAGAGCCGCTCTGACACCATGAAAAAGTGATGACCAAGTCTGTGTTGCCCAGGTGATGGGGCACACAGAAAGTAGGATTGCAGCCATTCCCCAGGACCTTGGCCAGACTGGCCTATACAATAACCCATAAGCATGCAGTGGGTTTTAGCCCCTTCCCTAGAACAGTGTCTAGCCTGTCTGCCAGGTCCATGGGGAGAGCTTGGTGGGGCAGGGATGCTTCTCCAGATCAGGATATGTCAGCTCCAACCTTTCAGGGTAGGGAAGGTAAACTGCAACAGAAACCTGTTTTCTGCTTTTAAGGAGGTGACTCCTGGGACCATAACTTGAGATACACTAAATTCTCTGAGCCGTTAGTTTCCGTAGTGTATTCCTTTCTGGGGGTGATGGGCTAAAAATTTAAGTGAGAACAAAACATTTGCAAGGGGAGGATTTGGCTCAGTTTCCAGGCACTTGGGGTGGTTGCTGCTGCTCTGGAGTTATATTGGACAAAATGTCCTGAGGACTGTCAAACAGCATCTGGGCAGTGCTGAATCCACTTTTCATTTCCAGGGGGTTGTGAGGGAGTGCCCTGGGTATCCTACTGGGCTACTGCAGAGAGGAAAGTGATTTAACCTGACCCAGAAACCTCTGTGGAGCCTCACAAATAGCTGTGATGATAACAAAATAGACTCTCATGACGCCAGATGGAAAACAAACAAACTGTACACAGGCAGCCTGTTGGAAAAGAAAGGATCAGAGCGGGGATCAAAGACTTTTCAATGACAGCAATTCTATTCTGTGAGACGTGCCCCAGAGTGGCAGCTACAAACCCACCTACTTCGTGAAGTTTAAGATTTTGAGTGTTTGGGGACTGCAGTCATGATGTGTACCCCTGTTAGTGACGCTAAACAGAAACTAGCTCCCTACACACAAATTAATGTACCCCAGAGATTTCCTTCCCACAATAAAAAAAGGCACACCTGGATCTCCTCCCAGCAGACATGAAGTCTGAGTGTAGCAGATGAAAACATAACTAATGGCACATATTTCCTTGAGGACAAAGCTTGCAGAGGTAGATGGCACCCAGACAGTCAACACCACTGAGCAGGAGTGGCAACGGGCTGTTGTTTAACTGGAACAAGAGGCACGTTCCTTTACCCACACTCCCCTTGCTGCATTAATAAGGAGTAATTTAATTGGAGTGACACATCCTGGAAGGCTCAGGCAGCCAGCACAAAGTATCCTTGAAATTTCTAAATTGAATAGGCATTAATTTTTGAGCATAGAAAATCCTGCATCCTAGCATGAGGGGATTCTCTGCCACACATCTTCTTAGGAGACAAAAAGTAGCACACTGCTAGGAATTATTGATTGCTTTGGAATAAAAGACTGAGTTTTGATCACACTGGTCTATTGGAAAAAATAAAGCGAAACACAATGACATATATATCTATATGATGCTGCAAGTTCCCTTTTTATATTTAGGCTACAAATACCAGCCCAAGGATAGGTTATCTATGGCCATCTGGTTTAAAATGCAGCCTCCATCAAATTTTTCCTAGAAATTAAATGCAAATTTGCTGCATGGGTAAGAACTAATAACATATTTAAGCAGGAACTAAAAGGCTATTTTCTGTAAGTACCAGAGACAAAAGAGTGAGACCTTTTGCAGTTTGATGCATTATGGAAAGGGAACAAATCCTGTTAATATGATGTCATGCTTTATGTCTGCTTGGAACAGATATTAATGTCTCTGCAGGGTGGCAGATACAGGGTTTCTGGAGAACAAACCTATTGATATCCTGGTAAGGGCACCACCTCTACTTCAGTTGCTGTGTCTTCTTAAAAGCCTCCCTGCTTCCTTTAACCATTTTGTCACATCAGAAAGGCCTCCATCCCAGAAATGTCCCGCTCTCCAACATGATTGTCCAGTATAGCACCCTGAAACCTACAGGAATAACTGGAGGGAAATCTCACATATTTTTGTCCCTTGCCCCCAAGATAAAGAGGGTTGAGTGGGTCGGGCAGTGTGTTGTGATTACAGCTGCTGGGTTCTCTTTCTGATGATGACACAGAACACAATCTTGGATGCTGGTTGTCTTGCTTTAGTTTCTGAAAGGCCTAATCATCATACAGTCTTATTTCTCCCACTCCTGGGAGTTCAGTGCCCTTTGTAACACATTATCAGCCCTGCCTTTGGGTTCCTGCCCGAGGGTTGAAATCTGCCACATGCCTGTTTTCCCCAGAAAGTGGCTGAGAACTTACACAACTTCAGTTCCGACAAAGCAGGGCGCATGACCTTTTTTGTGCCACCTCATCTCAAAAATACCACAGCTGGTCATGTGCTTGACAGTGTTGTCTCCAAGATAATGCTGCCAGGACCAGTACCAAAGATGCCTGATACAAAAAACTCTACCTCTGGCTCACCAGTAGCCATCGACTCCACCAGTGGAAGGTAAATTGCATTGTGGGTAGCTCCATAGGGGTGTCAGCAGCCTGCTTCCCAAGGGTTAGTCCTAGTGGATAAAAAGCCCAAAATGGGCACACCAAAGGAAGCTCCTTGAGTCTGAGGGTGTGCTGTGAAACTCCTTACCACAGAATGCATGAAGCATCTGCAAGTCCAAAATCAAAACAAATTCAAAAGTGAATGGACAAGTTCCTTGGAGAAAAAGACACCATGGGCTATTAAATGCGAAGACATAAACTCGTATCACCTTTCCCCCTCTTCACTCTCCTGATTTGCTCTTTTTGTATGATATTCACATACTTGAGATAAAAACAGTGCTGTTCCTGGAGGGTGATCATCCCACAGGTGCCTTTTGGTCTAGCTGAGGTCACATCCTATAAAAAGCAGAAATGCATATAGGAATGCAAATTATTTACAACTGCCTATTAGTGTGCATGTAGCAGCATTCAGTGCTGCTACAAGAATCCTGGAAGCTCTGGACTTGTGCCTCTTTGCCTTGCTCTGCCATGACACACATGCATTGGTGAGCTTTCCTTGGAGGCATGGGATTCATCACGTGAGGATGGGTCTGAAACCCTCAAGACCCAAAGTCTGCTGGGATGATTGGGCAGGGGCTGTCTGAGTGGTAGGCAGCAAAATTCCAAGCAGGCTGCTCCTGCTTGCTGTTGTTGCCATGGAAACAGGGGAAAGGCGAGAGGAAACTCATCCCTGGCCTCTTTTGAAGATGTGCTCCTTCAGCAGCACCCCTGGACATCACATCTATTCCCATAAGAAGCAGGGGTTGCCAATTCCCCTTGGATGCATCTCCTTGGGTGAGACCATCAGGCCTACACACTGTTCCTTTCTCATCCCAGGCAACAGAGGATAAGGCCATGCCAATCATCCCATCACCAAGGCTGAGCCTCAGAGCTCAGAAGAAGTGAGGCAGTTTCCAGCAAATTCTGCAGCTTATTCTTCTCCCCAGTTTGGATCTGGGGAAGCACCTGCAAAGCTACCTGATTTCCTGACTGTCAAGGAAGCTGGGCTGTACTTGCAATGTCTGGACCTCGAAAACTATGGACCCTTCCCAAACTCTATGTGTGTCCCTCCTGTGAGTTTATATTGAGGGTCTGAAGAGACTTTTCCACTCATCCCTGTAACCAAGCAGGTTAGCTCTGTGGGCAAAACACGCTGCAATTGGCTCTGCAATAGCCAGCTGAGTACCTTTGGGCCCCCCCCGGTGAAGATTATAGCAGGGAAGATCCTGCTCAACCTAAGCTTTTCACTGAGTGCTGGCATCAGCACTGACAGTCACCACTACCCCACATCCCCCCGACCAGCTGGGGTGCCCACAGATTAGAAAAGCAGACGGGGCACATGCAAACTGCTCCTGGTTCTCCCGCTTCATCCCGAGTGAAGGAAAACCCACGGGACCTCTCACCTCTCCATCAGCTGTCCGGCTGGGACCGAAGCCAGCCTGACCACCCCTCGGCGTGGCTGGGAGCGGGAGCTTTTCCCGACAGCGCCGGGCGGCAGCTCCGCTCCCGGTGGGGATCGGGAGGGGCGGCTGCACCGGGCTCCCTGCCTGCCTCCCTCTCTGCTGCTGGCCGGAGCCTCAAGATCACTCGCCGCTCCGTTCGGGCGGGCGCGGATCCCACCGTGCCCCCATCGCCATCCCCATCCCATGCCGGTGCCGTTCCCCCCGCCTCCGCCGCGGCCCTCCCACCGCGGCTCTGCCCGCCCTCCGCCGCGTGTAGCGGCGCTGCGCTGCGGCGGGGCCGGGG